>VZRW01005864.1:641-13971 GCA_013398125.1 Aegotheles bennettii
CCCCCCCCCCAAACAATGGCTTCTCACGAGCATTTGTCGCTGCAGCCTCCCGGGGTTCTCTCTGCTGTAATGTCACAGGTGCTTGGTCACCGGTACCGCGAGCGGGTCTCAAGCAGCCGGTTCGCTCGGTCCGGACACACAGCGCTGAGCAACGGGGGCAGCTCCCGTGACAACGTCCCGAGAAATCCCCGTCCCATGCGGCACAGTAGTCCCCTTGGCATCCAGTAGTCAGTGGCCACCAGCAGCCCTCACCTGGCTGGGGCAGGAGGCAGAGCAAGGGCCAGCAGAGGAAGGCTTCATTACCTGTTCTTCTTATTAAGTCCAGCCTGGTGCTGTTCAGACGTTAAGGGTCACTTTTAAAAGCATCCAACAAGACCTCCCACCCCCTGATGCCTCGCTCCCCGTCAGGGCAGGGTGCTGGGACTCCAGTTGGGTGTCCTCAGAGCATGGAGCATGTGGCAGCAGGGCTGAGTGCTCAGGGCAGCCCCCCCCGCCCCTCCCAAAGATGGAAAGGCTGAAAAACGCTGTCCTGTCCTGCCCCTCCCAATCTGACCTTCACCAGCTGCCCCAACCCCATGTGCTCCTGATGCCCCACCACAGGGTATGGCAGCTCTCCCTTCCTGGTGCTGCCCTGGGAAGGGACCAAAAGGGTCAGCAGAAGGATGGAAGGATGATGTGATGGGAAGGACTGCCGAGCTTTAGAAAAGGGGCAGGTGGGTCTATAAACCCCTGGGCTTCTTGCAATGGTTTCTGGAGCGTCCTGCCTGGAATCCTTTCATGCAGCCAGTTTCATTGGAAACGGTGAAAGGTACAAAAATCGTGAGTGTGGGCCATGCCCAGGGCCACCCAGGTCTGTACATCCTCCTGCATGCTGGGGTGTGTGTACCTGCCACACGTGAGGAACCCCCAGGCTTTGCCAAATTCCCAGGGACTGGAACTGTCACTGCATTTTTTCTGTATATCTTTTAAAAATTAAAATGGCACTGATGCAACAGAAAGCCAGGCTGGGCCCTCTGGTTTTTCTTTTCCTCCAACATTTTCACCCCCTGACCAGTCCTCTTCTCAGCCCTCAGTGTGGGCAGTAGAGCCAAATCCCTGCTAGATGCAAGCTGGCAGAGCTGAGCAATAGGTTCCTCCAGGGTGGTTTGCACCACAGCATCCTTGTCCCGGTGCACAGCCGCCCCTGTGGCAGAGCCGTGTGGCAGAGCCGTGTGCTGCTGGGTGATGAGAGCCAGATCCCTGTCCTCACCATCTGTATGAAGGCCCAAATGCAGGCACACACATACCCACACAAATCCTGCCTGGCTGTGCCAGAGGGGAGATGTGAAATCCCCCAGCCCATTTTATGTCTGTTATGTCTGATGGCACACCATCTGTCTACTGTCACAACCATTGAGTTTCCCATCAGTTCTCCATTGCAGCTTCATCTAAACTCTTCTGGGCTTACTTGAATTCCCATCAGCCCAGCTGCAGGACCTTCCCAAGCCACCCCAGCCCTGCGTGGCAGCTCCTGCCCCCAGCCCTTCCCTGCTCCAAGGATGGGCTCCCTTCTCTCCCAGTGCAAACCTTTTGCGCGTAATTTCACGCTGGCAAAGAGCCACCCTCTACCAGCCCCCTTCCAAAACCAAATTAGCACGCTGCTGCAGCGGCAGAAATTGGAGAGGAAAGGCTGCAGTTTTATTTTACAACTCAATTAGCAAGTTTATACAGAAAAAACACCCATATAACCAAGGGACATTTTATGTCTGTTCGGCTTCACCAGCAAATAGGGCAAGTTCCTCTTGAGGGCAATCCCCATTGCTGTGGGTACAGTGATTTGCTCCTGCCCATGGTAGTCCTCAACCAACATGGTGACGCTGGCTTTGGCCCTGCTCACTTGTTCCTTCTCTCTTTGCTCTTACATGTACAAATCCTCCAGGTGCCTCCAGCTTGGATGGAAAAACACGGTTCTGAGACTGTCCCATCAGTCACCTTGTTCACCAAGTATTAAATGAACCAGAAGTCTGCCAGAACCTCAGGTGAAGATAAAGGGCCACATTTGCCTCTAATTTTTCCCTAAGAACTTGTCCTGAATAACATGAAGCCAGTGGCTGTATGTCCAGGAGAGATCCTGACTCCTATACCTCAACAGCTCACACTGTCTCACTCCCCCTCACCACCAGGTTCTTCTGGGCTGGTTTTTGGAAAGCAGGGGGCAGGCAGCTAAGTCTGGTTTTTTAATGGGAACATTTTTGGGATGCTGATTCCTTCAGGATCAGAAAGGAATTGTTCCTGCCTGGCTGACACTTGGGCTTGTCCCTTCCGTTGCAGTCTCCCTCCCTTCACTCCCTCTCTTGGTCCCCAGCACTGCCCTGCTTGCCCTCCTGCATTGCCCATGGTGGTTGGAGACCTATTGCGTGCGGAGCATTGATTTATTTCCATGCATGGGGTTGAGTCCTGGGAAAGGTGGACTTTTCTACCATGGCTGCATCCTCTTTGACAACTGTGGGCAAGGTCCTAGTGTGGGACTCTTGCCTGCCAGAGAAGGGCTGCCCTACAGATGCTCTTCAGCAAAGAAGAGGGTATTTGATTCAACCAACCCCCCAGGTGTGGAAGACCACTTCTCAAAGGAGGAAACTGAGGCAGAAAGGAAATTCTCATGCAATAATCATGTAGCTGGTGTCATAGGCACATTCCCACAGCCCTGTACCTCCACAGATGTTCACCTTTCCCGTCATCAGCACTTTTTGATGAAATGAAAATAAACTGCAGTGACAAACGCCCTCCACGCTTCAAAAATGGAAGTGTTTGTGGCTGTTTCCATTAGCTAAACCAGAAGGACCCAACCAAATTTGCACGTCTTGAGCAAGTTCAGAATGGTCAGAGTATCGATGCTAGTGATTATTTGGAAGAGTATGTTTTCATGTAGTGACCACACAAGAAGCCACTTCTGGTATCACTTAACGAATGTCTTCTAGCAATATGGCTACAAGTGATGGCAAGGCCAGCTCAGCAAGTAACCAAGCAACAGCATCATTTTCTTTCCAAATCTTCCAGCAACTCCTTCCAAAACTTACTTAAATCGAAGCCAAGCTGAATTCTTCCTGATTGTCTGCATGGGGATAGCTAGGGAAGATAAGACAAATCAGGGTATAAAGTCCATGCATGAAACATCAGGTGGATTCAAAGACCCCACAGGGCTACTTTCCCTCAGGCCCAGAGACCTCACGTCACCACAATCTGGACGTTTAAACCTCTGCTTGCCTCACATCACTTTCTACTTGAACATTGTACTCTAGCTAGGGGACAGAAGACTTATGGAAATGCTTTGCTGAGTTCAATCCTTCTGGAAACATAAAAGCTTCTTGGATTAGACATTCCATTCCCCTCAGGGAAAATTGTCCTATTCAGCATCTGGTCGACAGGGTCTGGCATAAGCCACCTGAAGATAGCAAGTCAAACCCCAGTTGAGTGCTCAGTCAATTTTTCATTTTTTTTCTTAAAGCCCTTTTGCTTTTGGAAAAGTGCAGAGTCAGCAGGCAATTTGTCAATGTACCAAGCCACAGATGCCGAACTGGGGCGATGACTTACCCAAGTGTCCTTGCAGTGATAGTCTAGGCTAGCATCTGGTCTGAAGGGGTGGGATTCACCTTGCTACCTTGCTTCATTTTGGCTTCTCTCTCAGTCTAACTCATCACTTTCCTTCCATTAACAGTCACCAGAGGGACAGCCAGATGTCCCCTTCTCTGCTCTCTTCCCACCTCTCCACAGCCAGTGCTGCCCATGGCTGTTATGTCGTTCTCAACTTCCCTGTCACTTGAGATTGAGAACTTCTCTGTACCAAACCCAAGTCCTTTGCTCTCTATCCTGATGCAAAGTGTGACCAATAACCTCAGTTCTGGCTCACTCCTGTCTTTCTAGACACAGGCGTTCATCTCCATGAACATGGGAGGAAGGTGGGGGTTATTTTTCCTCTTCAGGTTCTCTTCCCATCCTTTGGTGTTGTTTATTCCTTGTCAGACAGTTGCTTTTGCTCTCCCATTCACTTCAATGCTCTTAATCCCCTGCTTTTTTTTTCTGCTGTAGCCCAGCCAAATGGAGCTAACCTTCGAAGTCCTTAAGGTCAGCCCAATAGTTCTGCACAGTAACAGGGGTCTAGCGAAGAAAGGTCTTTCCCCAAGAACTGATTTTCCTCCCTTTTGGGAACACCACCTTGAGCAGGAATCAACAGGTGGATGCATCCTACCTACATGCAGCTATCAATGCAAGGTACGGAGTTGGAGGTACCAACAGTGGTTTCCTTATCAGTTATTCTGGGGACACCAACCAGCCATGGGGGTCACCTGAGGCATGCAGAGGGCCAGAGCAGACCTGTCTCCCACACTGCTCCAGCCCAGTCTTCCTCCCTTCATCTGCTGTGCCTGCTGCTGTGCTAGGCTTGGAGGTGGAGGAGATGTGGAGAAAGGCAGGTGTCAGGGTGGGGAAAAGGATGTGATCCAAAGTCCTGTTCGATTCCAACTTTGCATGGCCTGGATCACTTCTCTCAAAGACTATGTGTGTCTCTGACCTGCTTGCCAGGGTGGTATGTCCTTTCACCATGGAGAGGATGTGGGTGATTTGGGCTGTGCAGCTGGCAGTTAGGAGAGATATCTCTCACCTGAAAGGCCCCACAGAGACCAGCACAGACCATGGGGCAAACTGAGCAGCTCATAAACTACTTCTTACCACCACTGTATTGCCTTGTCTCCCATCCAGTTCTGTATGTTAAGCTCACAATTTCTGTCTTTTCCATCTTGCCTTTTCCAACTATTTTTGTAGACATTTTGTAGCCCGGGTCTCTTTCTCCTTCAGTTTTTGAGTAGCGTAAGAAATTCAGAGGAGAAGAAACCGTCCCACAGGGCCATCCAGACCCAGCTCAGCAGAGGGGCTGGGTGGCTGCAGTGGGGCCGAGCATCAGCAGAAAGCGGAGTAGCAGGGAGTGCCCGGGCTGCAGGGAGGGATCACTCCCGGGGCAGGAGCACCATCTCCCGGTGAAGGAATTTATAGCAGCAAGCCTCCGTGCAAGGTGTTTTCCATGCACAGATGAGATGTGGGAAGAAGCACCAGCAGTCTGGAAGACACTCCGGTTTCTCCTCCCTTAGGCTGTGAAACATATGTCAAGCAGCTCAGTACAAGTACGTATCGTATGTAAGAGAGGGAGGTGGAAAATTGGGGCTCAGCACAGCCCAGACCGAATCACCTGACTGTGTAATGCTTGGGTAGCCTTCATCATCCTGGTTTGAACACTTAAGTGACTGATTCCAGCAGAGAATCCAGTCATATGAAGAAGGAATGGATACAGCTGGTTATAGGACCAGCTAGAACAGTGTGGTCTCTCAAGGAGACTTCATTTCCATTCTTCTCAGCCTGATTGTTTCTCTTACCAGAAGGTCCTTGATTCTTCTTGTATTATGGAAAGCTGAAAACTTGACTCATAAGAAAAATATCCAAAGTGTGTGCTACACCATTGTACCATAAATGGCTGCATCTCTCTCTGGAGCTATGTTTTACTCTGCCTTTCCAAAGGACAACCATCCATTTCTGTAAAATCTCCAACACTGTCTCCAAAACATCTCCAACAACAGTATCATTCTAGTAGTTACTGCTTTGGAGGAGTGTGATAAGAAAGCATTTAGGATGGTTTCATTTCAGTTGATCTACAATGTAAATGTGACATTTTCTAGACACACAACAGCTGTACCTCTCTTATAGCTCCAGAGACCAAACAGATTTGATTATCAATTACTGTAATAAGTACATATTTAATGCACATGAGAGCACCAACATAGCCACACCTGCTTTTAAGGTCATGATTTTCAACCATTTAGGCCTCATTCCATTGCCTACACATAGACACCGTGGACTGAAATGTACCAGAGACTCAAGACATCTGCCTGGAGATGCAGACATAGCACAAGACCAACGTGAGACCTGCAGCCCTATAGAGTAGCAGCTGGAGACCATGTGGCTACACTAAGGTCCCTTCAATGGCACTAAACCATAGCTGAACAGCTGAATTGAGACCTGAACATCTAAACTAGTTGTTGCATTCCCCCTATAGCCACTAGAGAAAAGTAGGCACTTTTAGGGCAAAAATCATCATATCTTGAAGTAAGCACCTGAAACAGATCCCAGTGCTCCCAGAAATGTGTCCCAGAACCACCCCTTTCTCTATTGCCTAAAAAAGCCAGTCTACCAGATCAGCACAGAGGAAGATGCTAAGCAGGTCAAAATATAATTTGAAGCAAGAATAATCTCATTGTGTGCAACTGGATAAGCAAACTGTTACTGTTTTATAACACCTCTATGATTGCAATCACTAATATCTTCATTAAAAACCCACAGGTTTCAGAAGCCCATGTGCATGACCTGGTGGAACCTGGGTTTGATTGCCAGCCACTTTCTAAGTCAGAGTCAGAGCATCTTAAATTGTTTGTTGTAAAACATCTGTGAGCAAAACTCAGCTCCCCGACTAAAAAGCAGTGACCTGGAAAGATATTCACCTCCCTACTACAGCTGTGTACAAGTGACTGGTTGACGAGATGGGTTGTACTGGTCATGCTATGAGACAGAGGCATACTCACAGATCTCCTTGGACAATTGGGTAACTCTATCCTGGCTTGCTGCCACCAAGAAATTGTTGGGTCATTGTAATCTCTCATAGCATCTGCCTAATCAGTTATCCTGAATTGAAAACAGAGCAGCAGAACTAATGCAACTCAGTTTACCAAAAAATCTGTATTGTACTTCTCCTATACCCTCCCGCAGTGGAGGTACACGAGAAGTGACTGGCCTACTGGCAAGCCACATCAGGTATCTGCTGAGTTTATGCTTTAGTCTCTCCCTTAGAGCGATGCAATGCTGGCTTCTCACCTCTTGAGCTGTCAGGTTTTTACAGTAGCTGGAGGAGCTGAAAGTTGTCCAGCCATGTCTTCTGTTGTATTTGGTTAAAATTGGCCATCAGGTTATTACAATGTTCTTAGGTGGGAAGCAGACAGACTGGCAGACACATGGAGAGACAGACAGACAGAGCAATTGCAAACACCTCTGTTTTTTTAGGAAGAGATGCTGAAGAATAACATGCTAACACCTTCTCACTTCTCACCCCCTTCTCTTTTTCTTGCTAATTCAAAGAGTTGAAATTTTTCCATTTAGGAGAATTTCAGCAAGGTCCAGAATCACTCATAAAACAGAGGAATTGTTCCAACAATGTCCCTGAAAAGTTTTCTAATTTTAAAAAGAAATCCAGGAACAAAATCTGGCCAACTCTAACCCAACTGGCTCAAACAGCCCTGCAATGGGTAGTTGAGTAGAGGAGCCAGGGTCTCCGTGAACCTTAGCTTTTTCTTGACCCTGCAGACAGGCTCTTCATAAAGGGAGTCAGGTCCCCATTTCATGAAGTTAATGAGAAACTAGGAGCCAGAACCAAAGCCAAGCAGACCTTGGGCTCTTGTTTATGTCCAACCAAATAAATTAGCATGGACACAAATACCTGCAGAGTTTATTTGGTGGCAGTGAGGGAAACCAAGGTAAAGTCCTTGGGCAACAGCTTATCTTAAGCATGTGGTGAAGATGTACTTGAAAAACTTGGAAACATGTTTGGGAGACTACCAGGAAAATTGTGTGATTCCTGACTGTTCTTTTACATGTCCTTGATCTGGGGAAATCCTCTTTTCATTGCACCTATGTAAAGAGTCAACTACACAAAAATTATCCTTTCTTTGGGAAAAAAAAATGTCTACTGTATCTACCTATTGTAGATGTGATTTTTGAATAATATAGACAACTCTCTGTATTTTGAGGCTTGGTTTTGTTAAATTGGGGCAAACCAAGAAATCTCCTCTTTTCTTCCTCACTGGCTACCATGAAATGTATGTATGATTTACCTAGGACCCCCAAATCTAAGGTAGATGAAATTTTAATTCCAGGGCTACAGCAGGTCAAGAGCCAGGTTTATCTTTCAGCAGGGATTACCTGTGATTTCTACCAGATTATTCCTGACATGCGGCTCATCATATCTCAGGTTAAGTGTTTAAAGTGTGTGTGGGGAGGAACTATGAGGCATAATGAAGAACAGCTACATAACTCTCCTCTTTTCTCCCCAGAACAAATCTATCCTGAGTTTAGGTGTGTATATTAAAAGGCTGCCTTGACAGACCCTGACAACCTTACTACATCATATAACAAGAGTGAACTTTAAATCTACCATTTCAGCTACCTTTGAAACTCATAGAGAAGCTCAGTCCTAATATAAAACTTTCTAGCAGTTCACATCTGGGTTTTGTAATTGTCATCTGAAAAGAAGTAGTGGTAGGAGTGATAAAGTGACTGGTCATCTCACTGGGATCCTATTACTTTAGTGCAGCCTTTTTCAGTAATTAAATAATATTGTATTTCTCCCAATATGAAACAAGGCTGAAAAAAAGTTTCACGTTCAGCTTTTAAACTATGTTTTCATAGCCAATTAATTTTGGTTTTAAATAGGTTCCCTTACCCTTGCTTTCTGCCCCCACCCCATTTTATTTACTATACCCTAAGCAGAGCTCTGATTTCTTCTCATCCTGCCATGATTACAGTCAGAGTCCTCTGCTGGGGATTCAAAAACTGGTGGACAATACCCCCTGGACTTATAAGCTCACTGTAGTTCACCTGCTGTCTTGGGGGAGATGAAAAGCAAATCCACAAGCTGCCAAGAATCACACCAGGCAGGGATGCAGTGCTGTGGGAGCTGGTCCCTGCTCAGCAACCAGGACGCAGACGTGACCCTGGGATGAGTTCATGAAATCACACCTTGGCCCTGATGGAGATGCCCCGTTCCCCCGTGCCCCCATGGGGAACAGAGAGGGATTAAACTGTAGGGCTGCAGTCCGTTTGCATCAAACCGAATGATCAGATCCCAGCCACAAATCACTCCATATTTTAACAGGCTTCGGGAGGTTTTTCTTCTTTGTTCCTTCATGGGAACTTGAGGCTTGCAAAAGATGGCCAGTGGCCAGTCCTCCAGCACATGTGGTGAAGGCTAACTGTTGCCAACCTGCTTTTTCCATGCTCCAGCCAGGTCTGAAGGGACAAGGAGGACCATCCCCCTCACCTCTCAGGTCTGGGGTCTCTGCTACAGCTGCCTTCCAATGCACTTCTCAGAACCTGTGTTTCTCACTGGCTGCTCACCAAATGGGTCCCTGCTTTGGCACCAAGCCATTCCCCAAGGAGGCCAGGACATGGTTGTCAGATATCTTACAGGTATCAGACAACAAGCTCTGCTGAGGACCTGGCTATCTCACAGGTGTCAGACCATAAGCTCTGCAGCCATGTGCCAGTCACCAAGCCACCCGAGCTTGCCCAAGTCCTCGCAAAAACCTCTTTCACCTGATTTTTAGCTTGCAACAGCAAGGGACAAGGGGGGAGCTTTTGAGTCATGTTTGGCAAGCAGCAGTAAATGTGATTGCTACGTCTCCATCATTTCTCCCTGTATTTCCTTGGCTATCCCGGTCCATGGAGAATGATCTATTATCTGGTAGAAAAGCCCTGCGCTAGTACAGGGAGAGGTCATGGAGGACAGGAGCAGTAGGCTTTCTTTCTTCTCCCTCTTTTTTATCCCACTCCCACTTAGAACAGAATGATAGAATCATAGAATCGTTTAGGTTGGTAAAGGCCCCTGAGATCATCAAGTCCAACTATAAACCTAATACTCGGTCCCCCACAACCCTTTCCATGTTGAGGCAGGTGGCCAAGCAAACTCCTTGGGCTTATGAATCAGTGAAAGGCTCTTAGTATAGCTATTGGGAGTAAGACTCTGTATAAAATATAAATACAAACATCAGCCCTTGCTGCAAATGTGGTCAAGTCGTGTTGGATAGGAGCTGGGCAGTTGGTTCCGAAGGGATGAGACACAGCTGAGAACTGCAGTTAGACTCTAGGTTGTATTTGAGTGCTCTCTAGTGGACAGAAAAATTAGTCCAAAGGCAAACACAACTGATCATCACTTGCCAGGAGCCGAAGTCACTTGGGTGTCTGAGGCTTTGGGTCCGTGATATCTACACACCATGGGACTGTACTAAGTGTTGGGAGTGGGGATTTGGAAGGCGGTTCAGAGAAGGGTCTTCTTGATCTGTGACCATACAGGGCAGAGGTTTGATGCAGGAGGAAAAAAAAATAGTACGCAGCTCTGTGCAATTGATAAGAACTCGGACACAGAGTGCAGGATAACATCCCAACCCCTTCACCATTACACAGCCTTTCAGTGCTTCTCCTTGTGGTGAGGAAACATCTGCAGAACCTGCTCCTGCATGTGCAATCAGGAGGTAGAAGAGCAGACAGGTACTGTGGAAAGTGAGTAGAATCCCTAAGAGGGATTTCACTAAGAGGTGGGGGAAAATGATGATGCTGACTCATTTACTCACCACTGCTGAGCCTCTAGGAGCCCTCTACTTTGACAGCCCCGCCACTGCTAGACACAGTTACTCTGAGGGAAGGTATTTCATAGCACAAAATGAATTTTCACTAGATAATGGAAAATTAGACTGTAGTGTGAGAAGAAGGTTTTTAAGGAAGTCAACTTAGGATGCAGGACATAGGTGGTTATGTAGTGGGTGCTCCCAGATCAGCAGAACTGCACTACTGAACTGAAATGTTCAAAGGTGTCCCCAAAATTATGAGATTTACAAAGACACTGTATTGCAGTTGGGATTAGGTATCTACATTTTGATTTCTGAGAATAACTCAGTTTTTCCTTTTATTTCATGATGGTGATAGTAAAAACTGAAGCAGCCACTTAACACACGAAACAGCTACACCAGCTATAAATACTGTACTTAACTCTCCTTAAATTCTTCGTTTTAAACCTGGCTTCTCTGTTACCCCTGTGTTGTGGGGGCTACTATTTTAGGTTTTCCGGATGATACTGTCTGTCAGAAAGAGCTCCTCTTACTTGGACACTGCCCAATGCTCAGACATGTTGAACACAAATTAAGCTCCTTCAACCACATACTGAGCTTAATTACTTGTCTCCCATTCATTCTTCTCTTTCACTTTCCAAAGGCCTTTGACTGAAATCAAACTGGCCTCCTTTTCTTTGAGCATCTTTTTCCACTTGGAGCAGTCATCTTTGACCTTGCCTCATCTAGTTAGAAACCACTGAGGCTCTAACAAATACCACAGATACCTGCTGTAAAAAAAATATGGTATTGTATATGGGTACTTATTCTATGCAAATTCATTAATACTTTTGTTACAGAGATGCTGCAGCTATGCATAATGTAGGCTACCGAGTACTGTCTGCATGAATATGTTGATTTAGTTTGTTGAGGATCCAGAAAGGAAGAAAAAAAAAAAGGATAAAAATAAACCAAGTAATCTACTAAACCAGTCAGCACTGTTGAGTTAAAAGGCAGGGGAAAAGCCAGCAGTCCCCCCCAAAAAAGAGCCCTGAAACTTCAGTTTCTTTCTCTTTCCTGTGTTCATACATGACTGAGCTGAGGCAAGGGAGACCCATGAGGGTGACAAGAGCAGCTAAATGTAACCCAAGTATTGGTAAGAAATCATAACTTTAAATAACTGGTATTAGTTCTCAGATTTGCTGCACCTCCTCCCTTCCCCTGTATGTCTCCAGTTGATGAGCAGCTGAGCTGACAATCAGTGCCACAATGCCTGGGTGCAGGTCTGGTCAACGCTCACCAATGTGTTCTTTTTCTGCCAGAAAAAAAAAAAAGAAAAAAAAATAGTCCAATTGAGTAAAATTTATATGTAGCATCCAAAGCAACCTCTGGAAGGTTGCTTCTGAAAAAGGCAAGACTGTTGCTCAGTTGCAGCAGACAGCTCTATCAGTATGTTACAGTTTTCTTCTGTCAGGTTTGATTTTTGTGCACCTCTATACCAAGATTCACTCTTCCCAGTCACCAGCTGCTGAAAGACCCTACTCTAACCTCATGGATAATTCAGCTGATCCATCCCACAGCTTCAGAGGTTAGCAACACTCAGCCATTTGTTTTATTTTCCAACTCCATGATGCTTTTGATGATACAGACTGTGGAGTTAGAAAAATGCCACATAATGATGAGACCTGCTAAGAAGTCAGATAAATAGGTAGCACTTGTCCCTCTCTGTGAGCGCACCAACACAGTGCACGCAGCCTCTCCAGGTCACAGACAGAGCCCAGCACCACACTGGGGCTGAGCAGACACTGATGTTTGGGGAGAAAAGCCCCGGGTTTTGAAGCATCTTCAGGAGCACTCGGCAATGTTTGGGTGGACTCTGCTCAGCCAGTGTGATGAGCACTGCCTCAGCGGGGGCTCACTGCTCCAGTCCTGCTCTACTTTTGCTGTCTCAGGCGGCAAACTGCCAGCTGCTGGCTTCTTGTTACTATCTGGATAAATTGGATTATCCGAGAAGCCAACCAGGGATAAAAATGCCATTAGAAAAGTAATTCGTTTAGACATCTAACTATTTAGGTTATACTTATGCTTTCGGGAACTCCAGGCCAGAGCTGTTTAACCCTTCAGAGGCCCATGAGAACGATTCTAAAGCGTTTTCCAGTGGTTTGCAGCACTTCTGGCAAGCGGGATTCCTGTGCCAGGGAGGCTGCAGCCGTGGGGTGGGATCTGCACTCTGCTGAACTAAAGGTTTCCAGTGGCAATGGCTAGGGAGAGAAAACAACCAGGATGCAGGGAGGAACTCCACTTATGGAGTCTCCCTTTTTGCTTGTTTTGAGTCATTAATTTCACGCTCCAGACTCCTCCTTTTGCCAGAAGCAGCAGCAGATCGCGCTATATCCGCCACCTTTGGATCTCTCCACTGACTTCCATCACATCCCCAGCTCCTCCAGCTGCTTCTTTCCAGGATGAAAAGCCGGAATTCTCTCCCCAGGTCCTCTCTGAGGGACCTCTCGTCCATGGGGCACCCCTGGGCCCCGCTGAGCGCCCACCCGGGGGCAGAGCCCGTTCGGGGGGGGGGGCAGCACAGACTCCCATCGCTTTTCTGACATTCCCCAAGCAACTCCTTCAGTTTCAGGCCGTGATACGGGAGCGCCGAGCTGCAGGCAGCAGCAGCTGTGCCCGGTGCGAAGGGGACTGGGTTTTCCCCTCGGTGCTTGCCCGCAGAAGCTCCGCACCCCCGGGCAGGGACGCACCGAGAGAGAACAAACCCCCAGCAGCGTGAAAACCCAGCTGCGGGTGCCGGTGCGGGGCAGCAGAGGGAGCAGCTTCCTTCTGTCCCAAACGGGCCGGGGCACCGCGTCCCGCCGAGCGGCTCCCGGCCCCGCGCAGGGCGGAGGGGGCGCCGGGTCCGGGCTGGCGCTTCTGGCAGCTGCCGCTCCGAG
>VZRW01005864.1:16704-145590 GCA_013398125.1 Aegotheles bennettii
CCTCCCAGCTTTGTGTCACCAGCAAACTTGCTGAGGGTACACTCTGTTCCCTCATCCAGGGCCTTGATGAAAATATTGAATAGTATGGGTTGGCTTAAGCAAGTGAATATATTTTCTAGCTTGTGAGATAAGACAGCTGTGCAATTGTGACCTTTTTCACTCTTTATACATACTGGGTTTGTTTTGGAAATAGGATCCTGGTTGCTATGGTAATATAAATAATAATCTGTATACTGCTAGTTAGCCTGTACAGAAAAATAAAAATGTTCAGTGGCTAATTTGCATCTGATACTTTCCCTTCACTTAATGAATAAGCTAATTGTGCCAAGGTTTTTCTCATTTTACTATGACCTGGGTTGTCACAGTTTGTCCTCCTTTGGGCAGAGGCTGCAGGAGCTGGGTGCTGCTGACAGGGCTGACTTCATCAAGGCTGAAAGTGCAGAGTCTGCACTCCTGATCACACGGACGCTAGAACAAAGTTTCTCCAGTCACAGTGCTTGCTTCCCTTACTTTGCTGTCTTGCTTGCTGTGGCTGCTTTCCTCTCTCTCCCATCTTAGCCTTTCAGCGCAGAAAGCAGAGTCATTAAAATACAAAACATTATAGAAAAAGACAGTAATGAAAACCTGTGGCTCTCCCATGAACTGTGGAAACTGTTCTGTTCCGCTGACCTTTAACAGCCTCCCTTCCTCTGTCCCGTGCTGGTCCTGCGTGATCTGATTGTGCAAGCATGGTGTTACTGGTATGAATGGTCTCGTTTTATTCAGGTGAAGTGATTCCCATTAGGAGAGTGAACCATGTGCTCAGGTCTCCTCTGAACCATCTGTATTGTAGACAGAAGCTAGATTTTAATAAGGACTAGAAGCACTAAACCAGTGTGTCCCAATTTAGACAACCAGGTTTCTCCTTTTGCTTCTCTTTTAGAGCTACCAGTGTAAAAATAATTGTGTTTGATGTGAAAAATGCCATGCAGCTGTGTTCTGTCTGGGGATTTGTAGGTGCTGCTTCCATTGGAACAACAATAGCGGTACTGAATGAATTAAAACACTGGGGGCTGCTTCTGAAACTAAGGCATTAGAAGAACTAATGTGTGCTTTGGATATTACACTGTGTCTGTCTCAACCTCCCTGCTGATTTCTGTTCACTTAGAATAATTTTTATGTTTAAAACCCACACCATCCTGTTGCTGTGGAAGAGGTAATAGTGGTGGGTTTGGTGTAAAAGGTGATAATGAAAGCAATCACAAGGTCTAAAGCAAACAAGCAAAAATACAACTATTCCCCCTACCTCTAATCGTTTTCCATTACAGTCAATTTAGCTGAGACTTTAAACAGTTTTAAAAGAAAAACTCCAGGTGTAGCTAAGGTCCTTGTTACCTTCATGACATTTTTAGAAGTCTTTTATGCAGCAGCTCTTACAGTGAAGTTGTGTCATCTCAGAACATCTGTACAGGGTTGGTGTTTTAAGCTAAATAAGGCCATGCAGGAAGGATGCTTTACAGGTCGTTTTTCCTTTTATTTCTATCCGAGGTGAAAGGCAGGTTAATTTGTCATTTATACTCTGTGGCTGTGTTAACAGAAGTCACTCACTCCTGAGCACCATCCAACAGACCTTTCTGCTGTCATGGCTGCAGTCACAACTTCTGAGTGACCAAACATTTGGAGAGCATTTCCTCTGCTGCAGGTGTATTCTAAACACCCCAGGTCCAGCTGATTCTGCTGTCAGGTGTCCTTTGAGTCAGCATTTTGGCTGGCACTGAAGGAGACAACACTCCAGGTAGCGGCTGTTACTCACAGGTTGGATAGAACGCTGTGGAAGCCGGGCACCTGTGTCTCTATACGTGAGTGCTATTGATTGTGTGTGCAGCCTGTCAGTGTGCAACTGAGAACAAAATTGTGTCTGTTAGTGTAAAGTCAAGTCCTCGGCTGGCAGAAAATGAGAACAGAATTGGAGCAAACAGAACGGCATTTAGGTACCTAGTATAAAATCTTGATGATGGTAGAGCTGTTGTTTAAACCCTGATGTTTTAATGGGTACAAAATTGACCTGTGCCCTTTTTCATTGGTGTGCAATTTATAGAGAACTCTTGAGATACTCTATTTAAAAAGACTTTTATTCAGTTTTGCAGTGGAGATTCAGAGGTTGCCTTCTTGGAAAAACTCAAGTTTCAAAAGAACTGGTCAAGTTTTGACATGATGAGAGGAGTCCTTTGAAATTTTGTTTGAAACTAAATTGTTTAAACCACTTTAAAGTGTATTTTAAGTTTGCACACCTCACGTATCCTTAGGTGAAGGGCACCTGTGTTAATGAATTTAAACTTCCTAAAAAAAAGAGGCAAGAATTCCACGAGACACCTCTGCAATCCGCAGGAAGTCCAGGCAAGATGGGACTTGATGTTCCCCATACGTCTAAGGTTAAAAAAAGAAAAAAGCGGAACAAATGTTTAATGAAAAGAAAATTGTTGGGTTTTTTTTAAACCATCCCTTCTTATTTCATTAAAAAACATTACACAGAGGAAGGATGGACTTGGAAATGTGTTCAGGGAGTAGTCAGTGCTCCGCGTGATAAACCTCTTCCTGCTTCTGGCAAAGTACTTGGTTCCAGTGGCAGCAGTAGTGAGGGTGCTGTGGCTTGGCAGGGGGGTGACTTTGGGGAAAGGATTGCAGATCAGTTTTGGTTTCCAGTCCGCTGAAACAGATTGTTCATTTCGTTAAAAGTACTGTTCTCCTGTGCCCCAACAGCAGCTGCTCGGTTTTACTCTTGATGTGTGAGCACTATAATATGATCCTGGCATTCCTCCTGTAAAAGTGTCATAAATAATTCCTTGGGTGGGAATCCAGGGGGAAGGTGATGCCAAGGTTCGGGGTTCAGTGGATCTGAAGCTGACAGGAAAAGAAAGTGCGTTGAGTAAACTGCAGCAGCAGGAGCAGCACCCTTGTTGCATTTTCCTCCAAGAGGAGCCATGGGTGGTTCTGTTGGCAGCTCTCAGAGGTTAACACTGTGATTTTGTCTCCTTTAACTGGTTGTGAAAAGACAGGTGGTTTTGTTTCCAGTGGAATTTTCTATGGGAAAGCTGAGATACTTCAGTTAGTTTTCCCTTTCTGCTATTTGGCAACAAGACTGTCAATGAAGCAGTAAAGACCAGAAAGCAGCTCAAAGAGCTCATGTACTCCTTTAACTTGCCCTGTCCTGAGAGTGTTTGTCTGATTTTCCTCAAGGACCTCCGCAGGCAGGAACTGCGTGGTTGGCCCAGCAATGTGCTCTGGGAACTTCTCTTTGTATTTTGGGCTTTAGGCTAGTTAGTTCCCTGGTTGGCTCTTACAAACCTCATGTTGTCCCTGCACTCAAGCAAGCTCCTTCTTCCTTTTTGTGGCCTGTTCCAGCTGTTATCTCTGCCATTCTGGGATGAGAGGCACATAGGGCTTGGCATGAATTGCAGCGAACAGACCTTTGCTTCAAAACAAGCTGTGCTGAGAGATCATGGGATCTTCTTATCTGCCCTGCTGGGTAGGACAGCACCTTCTGCTCCAGTGGGTGAAGTCCTGTTCTGAACAGGACATCTGTTCCCAGAAGTGCTATATTCCTGACATTTTGTCTGCAGTGGCCTGTGTCAGGTGCTTTGGGATAGAATATAGGAAGCAGGCCATGTCCAAATTTGTGTTGTTGCCAAGTAGAAACAGTGTTGGGCTTGGGCCTCTCTGATGTCCTGTTGGAATGGGCGCCTTTGCGCTGACTTTCTTGAGCTTTGAACTGTGTTCTTGGAGAGGGTCTGTTAAAAGTCGTGCCAATGCCTGAACCCTGTATGTATTTTCTTTCCTAGGCAAATTCAGAATACGCACACCGGGCTGGATTTGTCAGTGCCAGAATACCAGGAGATCCGTGGGAAGATGATGTCTGGCCATGTAGAGTATCACATTGTTGTTGTTACCCGACTGGCTGCCTTCAAATCACCAAAGCACAAGCCAGAAGATGTAGTTCAATTTATGGTAAATGTTTAATCGGTGCTGTGTTGGTGGTCACTTTCTTAATCAGCTTTGATTATTTTGGTCCTGGTGTAGCAAAAACTTTGTCACCACAGCCTCCCTGGTTTGAGGTCCTTGGTAGGACAACACGGTCTGTACCATTTCTGCAATAAGAGTATTACACATACATGAACTGAATTTTTTATTACAGGAACTCAAAGCAGCAATGACTCTTCGTTGTTGCCTTTAAGGCATTTTGCATGATGGGTCAACAAATAGAAAACAATTAAGCTTTTTATAAGTCCTGCTATAAAATTAGTTTCTTTGATATATGCATCAGCACTGGGACTCTGTACATAAACAGGAAATAAATATGTAATAGTTTACTTGAATGAAGGGCGAGTCCTGTGGGGCAATAAGAGGAATTAACCTTGCAGTAGGTGAGCCTCGACCTATTAGCCTTGACATGGGGTTTAAAATCCTTACTAAGAGACTTCTACAAAGAAGTGTCTGTACAAAACATTATTGAGTTGCGTTGTGTTTCATGATACCTACAGAGTAAAGGTTTGAAAACATAGCACCTGAGATTAATTTCACCCATTTTAAGTCACCCATAGCACATGCACGTCCACTTGGGCTGTCTCACCTGGGACTGTCCATTGAGTCAATGGAAAAAGGTGCATTTGGGGTACATTTCATTGGGTCTGCTTCAGCTGTCTGCAGAACTACTCCCAAGAAATGTGTTTCTCTGTCCATTGACTGTAAAAGGACTCTTAAGGGGATGCACCCTGTTGGGTGCTGTGAACATCTGCTCTTTTCAGATGTTTTGGGAGTAAATAATGTCAGAGGGATGAGTGCATGGTTACCTGGTAGACCATTAGCCCTGGTGTAACTCACACCTCTTAGAAGATAGCTGATAAATGGATATTTGCATGGTCTGATTTGCAGATAAAACCACATCTGTCAGTGTTGTGAAGAGAGGCATGGTGAGGAGATCTCATACATTTATTGCACTCTATATGCTATATATAACTTTATGGTAAAAGCAGCAATGCTGGCATAATAGTCTGTTCTGTTCTCCCTCCTTGTCCCCGGCTGCTTGTCCCCTCCTGCAGTGCTTCCTTCTGTGTGCCAATGTCACATGGCTATTCAGTAATGTCAGCTGAGGGGCTGGTCCTGCCTGAAAATGGGTATTTGGGGATTTGTTATTTAGTACTAATTTACACCTGTTTCCTGAGCATGCAAGTTGCACAGCCCCATTAAGATTTCTTTGAGGACAGGGGCAGGGCCAGACACAGGCAGATAAGAGAAGGGGATGTGGAATCACATTTTCTCTGCAGCAGTGCCTGTTTATATTATGTAATATCTCCATGCAGCTCTGTGCAAGGAAGAACCTGACTAAACTCGAGGTGCTAAACTGGGCTGTTGTCATATAACATTTTGTTTCGCTTAAGAAAAAGCAGATAAAATCAGTTGATCTGTAAAGATGAGAAACAGGCTCCCTGCTGTGCCCCCCCTGCTTGCTGAGATTGCCCGTTCTGATGACCGCTCTCTCTAGGAGGGTTTTCAGCACTCAGCTGCTCTTCCCAAGTGAAATGAACCATTCAGAGTTCTTCTCTGGTCAGACCTCCTGACATTTCATTCTTCATGAAGAAGAAAACTGGTGTAGTCTGATGGGAATAACATCTCATCAGATAAGTTTTTTTCAGCTAAGTCTGATATATTACATAGTTTGGTGTGTGAGAGTAGTTTAAGCCCTGAGCTGGGAGGTTGGAAGATGGATGCTTTGCATCAGTTCAGTCTGATGAGTCTTTTCTCTATGTATTACTGGAAGGAACAGAGGGATTCACCTGTCCTAACTTACCTCTCTGTAATTTGGATATTTTAATCTGAGTCTGTCCCTGCTTTTATGGTCAATGGGGAGAAGGGGAATAAGGTGGTTCATCCTCTGAAAATGCCTCTGCTCTTTCACTGTAAAGGGAAAGCATTCTACATTTTAGACAGCTGGGGTGGGGGGCTAAAACTCCAGGTTAAAATGCTTAAGGCTCAATCAAGTAGCACGCAACTCACTGTCCATACCACCCTGGGATTTTCCATCTAGCCTCAGAAGGTTGTGGGTCTCCCACAGGTCCCGTGTGATGTTTGCCTGCCCCATGCAAGCCCCTTGGATACCCCAGAGCATCTCAGATGGCATGAGATGCCTGTCTTTAGGCAGAATTATCTGTTCTCTATGACTAGATGTCTTCCATTTTCTAAGCTCCCATCCCAGTCAGTCCAGTACTGGTGAGAAGAACGTAGCTGAGCATCTATGGTGTGCAGGAATCCATTTTGCTTAATGTACACGGCTGGTACTGTTTGAGAAACCCTAAGCTATCCTAGGTGTCTGCATAGGTCTGGCAGATGTGACTCAGGCCATAGAGGCATTGGCACACCATCCTGGAACAGAGTGAGATGACATGCTGAATGCCACCCAAGGTACCACTAGCTGCCTGGATTCAGGTGAGCTGAGTTTCAGTCGCATCTTGCCAAAATGTGGTGACTATATCTGACTGTCAGGAGAGCTGAGACACCTCCTGCACGTAGGCAGTTGTCTTAACCTGGATGTAAATGGAACCTCGTGGCTGCCAGGTGAGGTGAGTTACACCTGTAGTGTCTGCATAGTGCCCTGTTCTGCTGCTGGATGTTGTATCAGCACAAACAAGAACCGCAGCCCTTCCCCAGAGAGTTTGCAGGTGAAGTGTGACAGAACTGGGTGACTGGGGAACAGCAGAGACGAATCAGGTTACACTGGGCAGCAGGTCAAACACATCCAATTTATGTAACAAGGGGGAGTGAGAGAAGACACCTGAAGGAGGAAAAGGAAAACAACTGTGTGCCTGTTCAACCTGCCCACGCATGTGAGCAGGATGGGAGAGTGAACTTCTTTTTGTTGTTGAAATTACCAAGTTTGAGAGGCTGGAGGAAGGAGCCAGTGTCACAGTGCTGCCATGACAGGTGAGTTAGAGAAGATGGGTAGATGTGTGAGGATTTTCATTGGCTCTGGATATGTTAATCTAATTTTGGCTACCTCAGGAGCCAGGTCTGTGTTCTGAGACCCTTTGTCTTTCTTTTTCTTCCTTCTCCTTCCCCTATTTCTCCGCCTGGAATAGCTGAATTGATTTTCCTTGTCTATGTGTTCTTTTGCCTGCTTGCAGGGGGAGTGGTTGCCCTCCACACTCTCGTGCCATAGGTGGCAGCAGTGAAACTGTATTTCTGTGCATGAGTCTGTGAGCAACTGCAGACAGGGATGTGATGGAGCAGCAGATGCTGCTCAAATAGCTTGTCTATTGCCTGGAAAAAGATGGTGAGCAGGACAGAAGCATCCTCTAAGCTATCTGTGATCTCTGGGCTGCGATTTAGACGACACTGGATTGAGCTATATTAAGGGCCTGTGACCAAAACCAGATGGACAGCAAGAAGAGACTTCAGATCTGAGCTGTGGAGTCTGAACAATCCAGAGTTCCCTGTTTCCCAGCCTTAGTGGGACTGTACAAGATCAGTATCATAGCATTTCTAATTGAAACGTTTGTGAAGCATTAACAGAAGAAAAAAATTACTTCTATGATGACTTTCAGATCTAAATTTGTAGAAACTGGAGGGATTTTTTAATTTTAAAAATGCCATTTGCAAAATAGGGCAATCGGTTGTAGAAATGCTTAATCTTGAGGTTATATTTGGTAACTGAAGGAAAACTCAGCTGTGTTTCGTTGAAAAGTCAGAATACTCTTGTCCTATTGAAAGAATGAAATTGGTTTTATCTTCGATACTGCATCAGAGGCCCTGCTGGGAAGGTGGTACCTAACTATTGCCTGTAGATCTGCCATTCTCTGTGAGAAGCAGCAGAGGCTTTGTTTATCTTAAATGCATTTCTTCGAGCCACACCTTACCTGTTTTAGCAATTAACTTTGCTCTTCCTAACCTTATTAAAAATCTACCCAGTCTGCAGTGCCTCCTTTTCCTATCTGTGCCCAGTTTTAATTGCTTCTGGTTTTACAAGTTACTTTTGTTAATCAAGTTTGTTCTTTTTCGAAGCTGAACAAATAACTGTTGGTGTTTGACAGGCACAGCACATTTTTGGGAGGGATTTACTATAGAACTGTCTTCCTCTCATAAAATGAGGGAGTGTAAGTATGTGGGTGTGTGTTCATCTATGTTTTCATCATTTGCCTGTTTGCATATGTTGGCTTTCTTTCTGTGGGCCTCAAAATCTGAGCGTTGGAGTTGCTGTTTCCCAACCATACAGGTGTGTTGTGAAGATAAAAATTCCTTCACATTGTAACTTCTGGAAAAAAAAGAAATCCCTGCTCAGTGTAGCAATAGGTTCAGGAGCTGTTAAGAATTTATGCTGGTTAAAAAAAAATATTAGAGATAAAAAAAAATATCTTCTGCTGGGCAAAACAGGTGGGGAGAACAGCATGTGGTCATGTAGTTAAAATCTACCATAATGCATGCCGACGAGGCCACTGAGCAGCATTAATCCTGGTAAGGCTTGAACTGGGACTCTACAACTGAAAACTTGGTTTGTGCTCTCTATGAGAAGGGATGCTTTTGATTCCTGAATCCAGAGCTGGGGGTTGTATAAAAGGCAATGCTGCTGTACCTCCGTTTTGTGATGGTGTTAGGAAGTGGGCTTGTAATAAGAAAGTGACAGTAGCCAGAAGTATTCCAGGTAGTAGTACAAAATCAAGAGTGCCCCTCACTAGTGTGCACGGGCTTGCCACAGGGCTTTGGTTAGTGCTATCTGAGATCTCCATTTGGTTAAAATCCCTGCAGTAGATACAAAACATATGAAGACAAGTTTGAGGTCAGAAATGGGGCATTAAAGGGAGCCTAGGGAAAGGAGGCATTAAATCCCATTAATGCTGACTGGGATCAAATTCTCCTGTGCACATCTGAGAGTCCAAGACTCATATCCTACAGGCATTTTCTGGTGTGTGTACTTTCATGCATGAGGTTCTCCTGAAGAAGGGGGCAAGGCACATGCATGAGATTTGAGGGATTAGCAGCAAACTTCAGGCTTTCACTTTGAACTCCCAAGTGGTTTTCTTAACCTTCTAGCTATATTTGATCATATTCCACTTACTTATTTGTTCCTGGTGCAAAAAATATTCAAACCCATCCCTATCTCTCTCTCAGTTCTGTGCCGGATGTTGTTACAGGCAAATAGGATCTTGACCTGGCAAATATGCACATGCTTTGCTGTATTTGCATGATTAACTCTTTTGAAGTGAACTAGATTGAGCCTTTGATATTGTGACTTGACAGAACTCCTTGAAGTGCGTGCACTCAGCCTGACTTGCAGGTGGTGGGGTTTAGCTCCACAGTATTCACAGAGTTCAGTCAGAGGCATGAGGGGGAGACGGTAATTGCAGGATCAACACCTAGAGGAATTACAGACAGCAGGAGTAAAATATTTGAATATTAATCAAATGGGACTTTGTTGACATAGTAGGAATGATAAAATGATTTTTAAAGCAGCATTATTTTTTTTTATCCTGACATTTTGGGCCACAGAATCCATCGACTCTTTTCAAAGGGTTGTGAGTGGGAAGAAGGAAAAGCAAGATTTCATTTTCTTACGTGCTAATACACCTTTCTTCTGGAAAATTGTCAGAGGGTGTCAAATTGAAAGGGTCTAGAATGGTCATGGCAGAGCAGTGCTCCCTGACTGGCAAGGTATGTGAATGCTCTGGGTGACTTGTGGAACTCGACCTGAGAAAATTCACTCTGTGAGGCCTGTCCAGTGCTGGGTAAGGACCCTGCCATGGCTCTGTGCTGCTGCTTGGAAACAAGGAGAGCCAAATGTGTGCTCACAGCCGGGGAGGTCAATCTTATCCTGGGCTGCATCACAAGAAGCTTAGCCAGTAGGTCAAGGGAGGTGATTCTGCTCCTCTTCTCTGCTCCTGTAAGACCCCCCCTGGAGTACTGTGTCCAGCTCTGGAGTCCCCAGTATGAGAAAGACTTGGAGCAGGTCCAGAGAAGGGCCATGAAAATGGTCATACAGCTGGAACACCTCTGCTGTGATGGAAGGCTGAGAGAGTTGGGGTGGTTCAGTCTGAAGAGAAGGCGGCTCTGGGGAGACCTTAGAGCAGCCTTTCAGTATATGAAGGGGGCTTATAAGGAAGGTGGAGAAAGACTTCCTGCCAGGGCCTGTAGTGATAGGAAGAGGGGTAATGGTTTTAAACTGAAAGGTAAGTTTAAATTAGACATAAAGAAGAAATTTCTTAGGATGAGGGTGGCGAGACACTGGCACAAGGGTGCCCAGAGAAGCTGTGGCTGCCCCCTCCCTGGCAGTGTTTAAGGCCAGGTTGGATGGGACTTGGAGCAACCTGATATGGTGGGAGGTGTCCCTGCCCATGGCAGGGGGGTTAGAACTGGATCATCTTTAACCATCCCTTGCAACCCAAACCATTCTGTCATTCGAAATACATCGGTATTTCCTCAGCTTTCCTCAGTCTGAGGTAAGTGAGGAAAGGTTTGGGCTGGAGGTTTAACATCTCGGCTGTGCAGTGGGTTATCCCAGCAGAGGGCATCCCCACACTGTTGGAAATGAGCTTGCATGGTGTGCTGCAGGCTTTTGGGTAGCACATCAGTATGCTTTGGGTATAGCCTTACCACGCTTTGTATGCTGTGTGGTGTGTTATGGTTGGTGGTGTTCAAAGCTCACGCAGATTCACAAAGGCTCAATTAGCAAGAGGATGTGAGGGTGTGCATTTACTTTAGGTTCAATGGTGTAATTAGACATAAATTGAGATTTATGAATAATTTACAGTTTGATAGGGGAGGGAAGAAAATTAAGTGGGGAAAGAAGTAAGTTTGTATGTCTCAGTTGAGTGTTACTTATTTGAGTATTTTAAAGCTGTTTTGGCATCGTCGTGTTGATTGTCTGCTGCCTTGTCATGCTTTCAGACATTAGTTTGCTGATGTCCTGGTTTGAGCCAGGACAGAACCAATTTTCTTTTAGTAATTTTATTTTTCAGTTAAGTCTCTTCTAAGTAACGGCACTTGCTGAATGTTCTTCAGTCAGTGTCTGCTGCTAGCACTCGTAACGCTTAGTGTTCAGGGTTATGGCTGGGGAATGGTGTGCAGAGCCAAGGCCACTGCTTCGTTCTGCTGAACTTCTTGTGTGCCAGAAACAAAAGGGGTCACACCTGTGACCCTCCTACAGGGAGGAGCAGACCGGACAGGTGACCCAAATTGACCAAACGAAGTATTCCATCCCGTGTGCATCTTCCTTGGTATAAAGCTGAGGGATCACAAGGGTCAAGCTCTCTTCATCCATGACTGGAGTCCTGGGAGGACTCCGTCCATTTGTCTGCCTTGGATCCTTATCCATGTGTTCCTGAGTCTGTGTGTTCCTAAATCCAGCTCCCATCTGCGACTGACTCCAGGGGCCCAATCTGGGACATTCCCAGGGACACCCTGCAGCCTTGGGAGGGACGTGAGCCCAATAGTGGGTTTTGTACATATTTGTATATATTTCATGATTTTGTCATCATTATTCTTTCATTAAAGCTCTGCAGTTTAGTTTCCATCTCGTAAGTCTCTCTCCCTTATTCTCCTTCCTTTCCCTTTCTGGGAAGGGAGAGGGGTTGATAGAGAGCATCTGCCATTCGTTTAATTGCTAGCCCAGTGTTACAACTTGACAATTATTTATTATGGAAATTAATTAGATGTTAAACGTTCTTCACTTAATGAAATTCAACAGGGGCAAGTGCAGAGTTTTACATCTGGGGAAGAACAACACCATGCACCAGTACAGGCTGGGGGCTGACCTGCTGGAGAGCAGTGTAGGAGAAAGGGACCTGGGGGTCCTGGTGGACAGGAGGATGACCATGAGCCAGCAATGTGCCCTTGTGGCCAAGAAGGCCAATGGCATCCTGGGGTGCATTAGAAGGAGGGTGGACTAGATGATCTTTCGAGGTCCCTTCCAACCCCTAGAATTCTGTGATTCTGTGATTCACAAATCAGACTTAATTTTTTTTTTTCTGAGTGGAAGGTGGTATTGTTTATTGAAAACATACCAGTGAACTCCCCACTGCTCTTACATTTGTGCTTACACAGCATTTTTGGGATGGGCTCTGGTATTAAACCCTATTCAGAGTGCTTCTGGGACCTAGGAAGCTAGAAATGTACAGCAGTTCAGAAATTCCAGAATTGCTGTCCTCTCTTTTTTGGGTATCTTCCAAAGGGAAGTTTGTCTTTTTCTGGGAACATCTCTTTATTGCCATCTTTAGTGCTTGACTGCCGAATTGCATGTCAGATCCTGCATGCGAAGCACAGTGTTGCTCCCATTTACATGTGTTGTTTCCAGGAGACAAGTCTAAAATTCTTGTTTTTCACTCCTCTGTCAATTCAGGTTTGGTTTTGTGCTTCAGATCTTTCCTACAGAGCTGCTTGCCTTTTGTGACTGGACACTGAACCTGTAGTGAACATTGTACAGCTGAAATGCAAATATTTTTCAAATCAGCTACCTTGGTTGCTAATTACTGCAGAAGGCGGGGAAGCATGAAAGCTAAGGTGGTTATTGCTTTTTATGCTTACCTCTAATTTAGTAAACTAGTCAAGGTGTGTCTGTTAATGTCAGGACCTGTTCCCTGACCTGGAGGGCAGCTGACACAGGCTGGCTGCGTCCACAGTATGAGATTTTCTTACTATCTGCAATGGGCATCAGTACCCAAACTGGCTACTGCATGTTCTCTGCACCAGGCTAAATCTTGAGCTGAAAGATGATTGAGGAGAGTGCTAGCTGCCCAGAGTCAAAACTGTACTGGACATTGTCAGGTTCCAGTAGACACTATGAGGTTCCAGTTAACACTGTAAGTTCCTAATAGACACTCTCAGGTTCCAGTGCCTGGGAGTATGCCCTGCTACCATTTAGTTTGCTAGTGTAGATGCAGTTTATGGATTCTGGGTTAATCTATTATTTGCTTTCCTTCTGCTTCCGTGCTTATTTTTGGGTTGTTTCTTTTATCACTGTGTTGGTGGAAGAGCTCTGCCTTCCTCCATCCTTCTTAGTGGTGATGTAGGTAGGCGATTGGACTGGATGATCTTGAAGGTCTCTTCCAACCTCAATGATTCTGTGATTCTATCCAAAGATGTGGTGCTTGAGTCTCTCAGTCTTCTGTGTTGTGGTATTAATTAGGATTCACTCCACTAGTGTTCACCAACATGTGTTAAAGGAGAAGAGCCACACACATTCCACTAGCACTAGTTTTTGGGGGGTTTATTAATCTAACTCTATTCATTGACATGCATTCCTGTGTGATGTACTCTAGGTGACCCTGCTCTGGCAGGGGGGTTGGACTAGATGATCTTTCGAGGTCCCTTCCAACCTCTAGAATTCTGTGATTCTGTGATTCTGTGATTCATAGATTATGGGGCCATGAAGGGACATGATAAATACATTGTTTGTATAATACCACAGTCACAGAGCATGACAGTTGCTCTATTGCACCTGTACCATCACTTAGAGATAGTGTTTTGTTTGTGTGTGCTTTTTGTGTGTTAATTTTTTTAAGGTACTGAATTCAAAACTTAATGTAGCATAGAAGCCACACCATTTCTAACCAGCATTACCATGGTTATTGACTGTATCTTGGGCCTCATTTCTCCTCAGGCTTCCTGTCTTTGTCTGCAGAAGGAGTAACTTCATTTGCTGTTGACATCTTCTCCCTGTATGAGAACCTGTAGGCCGTGGCCAAGTTGTTAGTTTTTATTTTCCCACGGATAAACTGAAAAGTCAGGGGTCAGCTGAGGTCTTTGCCTTCAGTTTCTGTATTAGGTGCTC
The DNA here is from genome assembly GCA_013398125.1 of Aegotheles bennettii. Lineage (NCBI taxonomy): Eukaryota > Metazoa > Chordata > Aves > Caprimulgiformes > Aegothelidae > Aegotheles > Aegotheles bennettii. The sequence goes on from VZRW01005864.1 coordinate 30,494, forward strand.
TGCAGGGCAGCAAACATGCCAGTTTTTTAGGCCTGAACAGCCAGAAGGGCACTGAAGCCCACCAAGGCTGAGAAATGGGTCTTCTGGCTCAGTGGTGGAAAGTTTCAGACTGCTTCCTCCATCAGATACCTACCTGGCTGAGCTTCTCTTCCTTCCTGTCTCTCAGGGCTGGCTGTCATATAGCTCATTTTCAGTGGACAAGGATTTTTGCTGTCAGAGAAAAGTATCTGGAACATTAGTTATGAGTCAGACAAATGGGTGCTGGGTATTTGGCAGTGAACTTCAATTCCATTAGGGAGTGGATTTTAATAACAGAATTAGAATACCAGCAACAATGCTCGGGGTTTCACTGTGTAGATAACAGGCTTTTACTATGCTATGTGTAAAGCTGCTTGATAATACATGTTTTTCCACTTCAGTTTCCAAGGTTAATGTTTCATCACACTTAAACTGCTGCTTTGCTGCTTATGTCTCCCCTGTAAAGAAATATACTCAGGCAGAATGTTTCATTGCAGGTTTCCAAGAAGTACAGCGAGATAGAGGAGCTCTACCAGAGGCTGGCAGCACGATATCCACAGGCTTCTCTTCCACTCTTGCCTAGAAAAGTTCTCTTCGTGGGGGAATCTGACATCTGTGAACGACGAACTATGTTCAATGATATCATGAGATTCATCTCAAAAGATGAGGATTTAGCAACGAGTCCTGAGTTACTGGAATTTTTAGGTAACAAAAAGATGTGAGTGTCCCCTCTCCCATGGATGTGCTTGATACAAGTGTTACTAAGTTTTTGACTCAAGGTAGTCAAAAACTAGAGAATGCCAGAATAAAGGCTGTTCCTGAAAATACCCTCTTGTGCATCTGCAGTGCTGCATGGTCATGTTTGCTAGTGTTTTCTCTTCTCAGTGGACACATGCCTCATTCAGAAGTGTTGATACCACAATGCTCGCTTTGAAGGTATCTATCCCAGCCTGTCTCTCATTTCCCTCACCTGTATACCTAAGCTGTGATTCAGAACACATAAGTTTAGGAGGCTAAATAATCATATATTGTCAGTGAAGAGGTGGGCTCTAAAGGAACAGTGCAGGGTCTCCCTTAGTGAACAACTGTTCCATGTTTTTGTCTGGTTTTCATTCCTAATAAAATTGCTCTGCCTTGCTGAAGAGGGTCCTAAAGCAAATTATTGACCCTGGGAAATATTTGAATAAAAGACAAGTTCTTTATTAGTTAAAGCCATTCTCTGGCCTCTTTTTTTTATATAAAATTTTCCTTAGCCTCATGTCCAGCTTTTGTTACCTCTTCCAGTGATTCATACAGTTCCTTTTGTATGTTCCTTGGGCATAGCAGGGAGTCATTGAATGAATGGAACAGATGGGCTCTCTGCTCTTAATTCAGCTGAGAGCTGCTGAGCAGGGAACGCTCCAGCCTGGTGCTGTGCAGGATTCTCAGGGTAGCATTAGTTTTAAGGAAGTGGAGTTGCAAGCTGCTAGCAAGTCACCATGTGATAACAACCAGTTTTGCAGAAGTGTCAATTATGTGCAGACTTGGAAGTTCTGGCAGCTTCCTAAAGTCAAGGGAGGAAAACTGCATATTTGGCAAAATTCTTTTGCTAATAAGGTCTTGGATTATTTTTTCTTGTTTCGCTGGCAGTATTCTCTTGAAAGTAGACCCCTTGCACAGAGACTTCAGAATTCATGTTGATTAACCTTTGCATGCTGATTAACCTAACCATGATACACGTCTGCAGCTGAATGAGCCTGCACTGTCTCTGTACTGGGGACAGATTGGGTGCAAGTCGTGTGACCTGTTCATCAAAATCTGCCTTAGAATAATGTAAGTCTCACCCTACCAAACCAGGTGGATTTCAGTACATGCACTGCAGATCCTCAAGCTGGTAGTGTACACTTTCCTTACAGGTGCTGGAGACATAGTCAGTATATTCAGGGGTGTTCAGGGAGAATCAACATGGTAAAACATGACTGTGGGGATAAGATAAGCAGCATTCTGACATCCACTGCCTGCACTGACCAGCACTCTCTTGCCTATAAGGGGAGCGTAAGACCACTTGCTTGGTGTGGACACCCACATTCAGTCAGTGAAGTCTCCCCTGGGTGGTTTTGCAGATGCAAGCGTGAAAACCTGGGTGAGAGGAGTCTCTCATGCCATGTTACTTTAACGGTCAAAAGGATGAAGCCATGAATTTTGTCTGTCCTGGTTTTCACTAGCCTAGTTTTATCTAGTCTTGTTTTAAATTGCTTTCCTGGACTTCCAGAGACTCCACAGCAAGGAATAATTCTCTCCTCATTCTCCTGGGCTTTGCATACAACAAGTGAGGAGGCTTGGTCAAAGCACATGTTTCAGTTTGCTGCATTTGGTCAGTTGGATGGATCTTGCATACTGCAGGGAATTAGAACTCCAGGCTTCATTTTTGGGTGTAAATTGAAGAGCTGCTGTGGAAACTTTTTCGTGCTGTCCAATGCTCTAATTTTAGCCCAAATGAACTAAATTAGTAACAAAAAGTGGACTTTATCTCAACTAGCTATGTGAAAGTTAGCTGCCTGTATCTAAGCAGAGTATTTACGGCCCCTCCTTAGTGATTTGAGAGAAATAGTCACTTCAGATGGAAAGTGCCTCTCAGACAACTTTATTTGGAGGGGATGAATCACCACATGGAAGTTCTATTGTTTCTGTTGACTATAGAAGGAACATAAATAAGTGGATTAGGCACGTGCTGCTGTGTCTCAGATAAAGTTCACTTCCTGTGTCTCTTTCTACTTAACTGCTTTAAATCAGTAGGCAGATCAGACACATAATGACAGATCAGTGGATAGAAGGGACAGTCAGGAATGTTGAAAGAGTTTCACAAAAGCTGATGGTGTCAGTTATTCCCCAAACAAAGCCATCAGAAACAGGTGCAAGGCATTAAATAAAACATAGTTGTTATCCTGTGTACTCAGTTTTGCATCCGTTACTGTATTTTGCAGGAACCAAATCCACTAGTGCCATTGACTTCAGGGGTAAAAAGATTCCTGATGACAAGAAGAAAGAAGATGAAGAAAAGGAGGCATTGGATTTTTTCAAAGAGGAGAAGACCCCTGACTTAATCTCACAGCTTTCATTAGCAGAAAATGCCAGAAAAGGGGAGAAAAAAGAGGAGGAAGATGAGGAAGAAGATTTAGACCCTCTTGGTATAGTCAGGTATGGCTGGTAGTGTCTTTGTTACTTAGTTTTTAGTTTTAGTTTAGACAGTTCTATGTCATTGTCCCCTCATCCCAACATTTTATAACATTGACTACTTTCAGCTGAATTTCACAGGGCAGAGGCCTCTGCAGTTCATGGAGGAGGTGCCTCAGTAGAGGGAAGAGACTTTGTTGCATTTATTGCGTTCCTCAGGAAATCCAAGTGACAGAGTGACATTGTGAATGCCTTGAGAAGTCTCAGCTACAGTAGGCACTTTACTGCACACTGCAGGGTTCCACCACAAAACATAAAGCCACCAAAGTCCATTGGATGTGTCTCTCTGGAGTACACTGGTGTTTACAGTGTCTGAAACTGCTTCTGAGCTGACTTATGTCTACAGGAGGTAAAGTTACAGCAGTGCAAAGACCAAAAGAGCCAATGCACCAATCACGATGTTCACAAAAAGGCTTTTATTTCCTTCCTAGCTTATCTGAAGGTGTCACGTGCCAAATGCCACTAAGGCATAAGCAATAACAGCTTGAGAAACAATAATTGAATCAAAGCTTGCAGATGTCAGTATCTGGGTTTGCTCACCTGTCCAGTAGTTTTCAGAGAGTTAGCATCTTCACTTCAAGATTGAATTTTTCACTTGATTCCCGAAAATATTTCTCATTACTGAAGCCTGGAAGCAAATACAGTTTCTCAGTGGCTGGGATCATGAGTAGTGACTACCTTTTTAGGGTGTCTCAGGCTTTAGATACCCAAGTAGAAAAGGCTTAGCTGTTCTTGATCTTCAGTAAGCACTGACTGACTCAACTGAATTGTTTCAGCCACCCACCATCACCAGCAACTACTGAATGTTCTTTGTCTTGGACCCAGACAGTGCTTTCAGAGTGCTTCTTCACAGCAATAGGCAGTAATGATAGGAACAAGCCAGAGCCCTCTCTTGGTGTTACCTTGAATGATTTCCAGGGGGATCATTCCCTCCAGACTCTAAGCTGGAGTCTCCCACACTCAGTCGGGTCATCCACAGTGACTGTGAATTCTGAAAGCGCCATTTGGTATTTGCTCCTGCTATTGTAATCGTATGTAATTGTTGATGTCCAGATACACTCCTTCTTCCTTGAAGTATTCAGTCCTTTACATATCACCAGAAAACTTTAAACATTATTCTTTTGACAAAGTGTGTGCTTAATTACTCAGCATCAAAATTGTTCTTTTGTTGAAGAAGAGTTTTTAAAAGTTAAATAACTATTTACAATGAGAAGTTTGATACAGCAGTGCTTCCCAATAAATGGTACTTAGCTGGTAAGTTCACAAAAGAAACTGTCCTTTTTTGGATAGGAAAATGATCTATTGGGTTAGTAAATGCAGTGTTGTATTTTCCGACTTATGACAAGTATAAGCTGTAAAGAACTTACTGTGCCAAAACAAGCAAGAAGGTTGCTTTTCTGCTCTGCACAGTTTGACAGCATTTGAAAGCCTTGATTATTACAGTTTTTTAATGCATTGAAGGATGACAAGATCTGGTATTTAATCCTTATTTACTTTATTGCTTCCATTCCTTTTGAAGACAGAATTTTTACTGAATCAGAATAGCTTCATTTATATAAGCTTGGTCTTTAGTGATACAGAGGTGCAGCATGACATGTTATTCAGTCAGATGTTTTTCACTCTAAACCAGTGGTTGGCTATCTATTTAAAAATACCTCCATATGTATTTATTATTATTTTTATAAATCTCACATGTACAGTGCTGAGGCAGAAACATGAAAGTGGAAATGAGAATCTTTAATCTGATTTTAGATTGTCTCTATTCTGCTGTAGCTCATCCTGCTTCCATGGATGACATTTTCAATTCAGATCAGTGGAGATCAGATTGGACATAAGCCTCGTATCCCAGCTTTATGCCATCTAATAATAGGTGTCTAGGTAAGAGGCCAAAGACAGGAGCTTAGCTGTCAGTGAATGGGCATTTCTTGGGTGACCAGTTTAGGGTGTCTTCAGTGCCCATTAAAATGTTAGGTGCTAACATGCTTTACAGAGCGAGCTTGCTTCACAGCTTTAGTGCTTTAGATGTGCTTGAAGTTACTTTGGGATGGGGATGAATAAAAAAGGAGGTGGATGCAGACTGGATAGATTTTTTTGGTAGCAAACCGCTGCCTCATGCATAGTAAATTCAGGTTAAAAAATAAATAATCCATGATCTTTTCCCCTGTGAAAAACCTTTGAAAAAATGTAAAGTCAGCACTGGAACAAGCCAGTCTATTCCAGGCAGTATCCGTGGCCAGGGTGCTTTGAGCAGCAGAGCTCTGACCTAAATTTAATCTTATGTTTGGCATAATCTTACAGGGTTTTTTCTTTCTGGATGAGGATGAAACTGCTCCAGTAGCTCAGGCCTCCATATGTTGTCAGCATGCTTCATTTGGTAACAACTTTTCCTCCTGGGCCAGAAGGCTGTGACTTGGATTTGGCCCAGCAGTGCTGCTGTGCTGCTGAACCACCATATATCCAGTTAAATGTACCAGCCTTAGGGGCAAAATGCTAAACCAGGGGTCTTTTTTCTGGTTTTGCATTGCTGGTGATCATCCAGGTGGAAGCTTATAATGGTCTGGTTCCTTTTGCCTGGAGGAGACATCCCAGTTGTGCTGATTCTATTCCTCGAATTCAAGGCTGTGTCCGAGTTGCTCTTTCATGTCTGATGGCACTCACTTGCCATTTGCACTCCTCAGCTTTTGTGGGTAGAATGATGATCTACAAAATTTGTGTTTCTCTGCTATGTGATTCTCATGCCCCAAAGCTGTTTTTCTGTATTAGCAGAGTCGTCTTGGGCCATGCCTGAAATTCTAAACAACAGAAAGACTGGGTTTTTTTCTTGTCCAAATCAGAGACATTTCAAAAAACATAAGAGATATTTCTGAAGTTTTCAGCCTTTAACAGCCCTCCTCCTTTTTTGTTCTGGATTATTTTTTTTCCCCCCTCAGGCCTAGTTCTCCCTAGAATAAGAGGTGCTCAACCTTAGGTAACATTTGTGGGGTGCATTGTTGTAATTCATTTGAAATACTATTTTGAGGGTTATATCTTCACTTCTTTTCCCACAACCCTTCTTGATAGTTCGGAGTATTGTTATTCCAGTGCATTGGCACCAGTTACTCTGCAAGTTTTCCTGGACATTTGCAGAAATCTTTTCAACTTCGGACAGAATACACAGGTCCTGCAAGAACAAGCACTCCTAATACTGAGTGAGATGGTGCTTTGGCATGAGCTGTGCAGCAGGGAATGAATATAAGTGTGCTCACTTTTGTAGCCGTGGTACATTTCTAGCTCAATTTCATTTTTCTTGGCAGTCTAAGTGTACAGTGACTTGTAAGTCACGAGGCTCTCATAGCCAAACTACTTTTTTTAAAGTTAGCATCTCTTTTGTTTTTCTTTTTTTTCTGATGAGCCATTATCATTAGAATATCCCTTTGTTAAAATGTTTTAATTCCTTTGTAAGTAGGAAATCGGATCTATATTTTACCCCACATTGTAGGCACAATACTAAGTACATTGACTTTGTTGTTCTCCTTAAAGTGAGCACAATGCCACTCTTTATCACTCTTCTCTAAATCCATCTATCTCAATGTTTGCAGAAATGTATTTAAGTGGTCAGCAGGCTACCGTGGGGCATTGACAACATACCTGAGTTTTTAGAGGTGCAATATCTTTTAACACTTCTGTCTCTTAAAGGATTTTCCTGGTAAATTACACATTATTACTGTGTGGCTAGTCACAATTGCAATGGTTTCTACAACTATAATGCCTTCAGGAATGGAGGAAGCAAGAAGGCTAGATCCGAGAGGCTAATCCTGTGAAGGGAAAGGCATGGAAGACAGCCACAGGATAGAGAAGCACTTCACCTGCAGCTAGGATATTCTTGTTGATACTGCTGAAAATTCTGCAATGGAAAAAGGTGTAGTTTGAGAACAGGCTTGCATGGAGTGAAGAGAGACATGTGGAGGAGGAATCCTGAGCAGCATCAGTGCCAGTCAGGCGTGTTGGCTGAGACTGACAGGGCAGTATCTGGCCATGTCTATACCATTACATTCCCCCGTCCTCCAGATTATGTTTGCTACATCCAGAATGCCCACTGGAAATAGCTGCTGGCCTGTGCTGCCTCCTGGGCAGTGGTTAGGATGGTTTAGGACAAAGCAAGTTTTTCCATGGGGGAGCACGAGGGACTGTCCCAACAGTTAAACTGTTGAACTGAGCTCCTGTGCTCAGGCCCAGGGGAGTTGTTAAAAGAAATAGTATGGCCCTGAGCTCCTGTGCCCACAGGGTTTAGCTTTCTGCCTGCTGCCTTGTTCTGCCCTGAGGGCTCCTTAGGGTTTTGCTTTCTGCAGGCAATTCAGGCAGCTGGTTGTGGATTTGCTTACTTGATCCAAGCAGGATCAAGTTAGGCATCTCCAGCTCTGAATCTTAAAACAAGTTAAAAAACATCACAGTAGCTGAATTGGGTTTTGTCTTCTCTCTCTGTGGATGAACTACGCAGTTCTATTGTTTGTAGACTGAAGCCAAAAGCTGTAGTATCTCTCCCCTCTTACTTTGTAGTTACAACAACTGAATTTAGTACTTGTATTCAGTTTACTGCAATAACCTTGAGACAGCAGCTGATTAAAATAACTCAGAACCAGCTCCTCTGAACAAAGCAACAACAATTTTGCAAAAGGAGTGTGACTGCTTCCTGGGTTGAAGCATACAGTCACTGTGCATGCATTTCTTCCGCTGCAACTTCTGAGGTAATACTTGTTGCCAGCTTGGGAGAACCCACCTTTTCCTGTGCTTTCCTTTCCTGCCTCCATCAGCTCTCTGCAACCCTCACAAAGCCTCTCCTCCACATACGGTTCCCTCCCTTCCATCCTTTTTCCTTTCCCTCCCTAAATCTTTCAGTTACAGCATCTCTTCCCTCAGCCTGAGGTTTTTCCTGGCAGACTGCTCAGAGCCCAGAGGTGGGTATTCCCCAGGCAAGAGCTCTTCTGTCTCCTTAGGGGTCCTGGAGAGTTCCTGTCTCCACTCTCAGCCTTTGCTATTGTTTCAGCGGATTTCCCCTCGTGGCTTCTCCTCATCCAAATTTGTGCCTTCCCAGAGGAATAAAGGCACATGGGTCAGTGGAAGCTTTGCATCTGTTGTGTTTAAATGCAGATGCTGCTAACTCCTGACAATGGTTAGGAAGGGATGGGGCTGCTGAGGACTGACCTTTTGGGCGCCTTCTGCCAAAAGTTATTAGAAGCCTTGTATCTAGTTGCTGCAGGGGTCAAGCTCAACCACCCCTGGTGCCAGAGGTTTGCTGTTGCTGGGTTTAGTTGGTAAGGAGATTATTAAAGAGCTCAGGGCCTTTTCTGGCTGCAGATGAAATGTGTGATGGCTTTGAGCAACAGATTGACAGGGAAGGAGCAGCCAGCCCTGGCCTTGCCAGAACCCAGCAGAGCCAGGCTGGCTGCAGGAGGAGGTAGGTTGGTGCACAAGCCAGCAGTTGTTTCTGGGTTGTGTCCTACACTTCCATGTCTGCCATCCCCCTACTGGCGGCCAGGCTAGAATTGTTCATCCCAGTGCTCCCTTTCCTTTCTTTTTTTTCCCCTGTTGTGGTGGAAGAGCCTAGGATGGCTTCAGCCTTTTGTCTTTGGGGAAGAAATGAGTGGCAATGTTTGATCTTGATTCCGCTGCCAGAAACCTTGGGCTGCTGAGAATGACTGACAAAGAGGCAGAAATTGGCTTAAGGGGAGTCCTGCATTTAGCATCTTTCCAAGTGGTTTTATTGATGGGGTGCCCAGAGGTGTAATAGGTGAGGGCAGTATGCTTGCTGATGGATTCTCCCCTCCAAGGAAGAGAATTCCTGTAGGCTGGAGTGGTGTCACAGCACAGCTGCTGTCTGCCAGCCAGATGGTCTGGAGCAAACTTGTCAAAATGTGTGTTCAGCTGCTGTGTCTTCTGCTCCTTGGTTGGCAGGGTTGTACTTCTGCCACTCCTCAGGATGCCACTCCTCAGGCATCCTCCTACTCCTCAGCCACTCATAAATTCACAACTGCCTTTTGGTCTAGCCAGGTACGTGCATGGCTTCCCCTCTGAATCTGGTAGGATTCATACACAGCAGTAGAAACACTTGTCTGTCTGTCCTGAGCAGCTGAGGGAGAGTGAAGGTGTCAAAACATCAAAGAAAAGAGAAGATGCAGGTTATTTATTCTTTAGTGAAATTCAGATAGTTAAAACAATGAACAAGGAAACAAAGAGCAAGCGTTGTTTTCCTAGCAGTGTGTGTATCTGTGCTCACAGCTGTGAAGCCTTCAGAGATTTAAACAGGCAGGTCTTTATTTTCTGTCAGTTGTTGAGTCACAAGCTTAGGTTGCAAGGCATGCTCGGCCATCCCTTTGCCAAGTGACACAAGTATTTGTCACAATTCCAGTCCAGCTGCTGTCAGGTTGGCGACTTGCAAAATCCCAGTAAACAGCCCTATTCGTCTTCTACTGAAGCACTTCTGACAGTTGAAATTTTTCTGAAAACCAAGGCCATTGTCTCGTGTACTGTTCTTCCCCATCAAAGAGATGAAAAAGAAGAAAAGGCAGCAGAAAGTGTGCATTATCCAGTTAAAGGGTAAGTCTTTCATAAATTGTCTGCTCTCAACCCTTTTTAGGTTCAACCTTATAGCCTCTCCTTGGAGCTGTTTTAACTGAGTGGCTAGGGAGTAAAGCAGGATCATAGAATCATGGAATCGTTTGGGTTGGAAGGGACCTTAAAGATCATCCCGTTCCAACCCCCCTGCCATGGGCAGGGACACCTCCCACCAGACCAGGTTGCTCCAAGCCCCATCCAACCTGGCCTTGAACACTTCCAGGGAGAGGGCAGCCCCAGCTTCTCTGGGCACCCTGTGCCAGTGTCTCACCACCCTTGCAGTAAATATTTTCTTCCTAATATCCAATCTAAATCTTCCCTCTTTTAGTTTGAACCCGTTCCACTTCATCCTATCACTCCATGCCCTTGTCGAAAGTCCCTCTCCAGCTTCAGGTACTGGAAGGTGCTCTAAGGTCTCCCTGGAGCCTTCTCTTCTCCAGGCTGAACAACTCCAACTCTCTCAGCCTGTCTTCCTAGGAGAGGTGCCCCAGACCTCTGATCATCTTTATGGCCCCCTTCTGGACTCCCTCCAACAGCTCCATGTCCTTCTTATCTGGGGACTCCAGAACTGGACACAGTGCTCCAGGTGGGGTCTCGCAAGAGTGGACTAGAGAGGGAGAATCCCCTCCCTCGACCTGCTGCTCACGCTGCTTTTGATACAGCCCAGGACACCGCTGGCTTTCTGGGCTGCAAGCACACATAATGGATGACAGGAATGTTCTCCTAGCAGGAATCCAGTCCCTCCAGTTGGTCTGTCCTGAACTTTTTTAATATTTACAGGTGCTTTGTGAGTGTTGTTCTCTCATGCAATGGGCTTTGCTTTCTCTTCTGCCTCCAATCCCATCTCCTGAGCACAGCTTCCCGCATGTTTCTTTGCTGCAAATCTTACTGTCTCCCCACAGATGGAAAGTTGAAGGTGACTGAAAGAAAACAATGGAAAATTAAACCATGTGTAACTGTTGAATCTGACAGAATCATTCACGTTCATTTTGTGTTGTGTCTTCTGAGTGACTGCTCTTGGAAGATGTTTTCCTTGGGAGAACTCTACCAAGGCCTGGGTGGCTCCAAGTGATGGAACAGAGGACCCTTTTTAGCTGTACTTTCCAACCAAAGGAACAGAGTTGGATGTATGAAGGACTCAGTCCTCTTCTCTCATTGTTGTTTCGTGGCAGTGCTAACTGAACATAAGTGCACTCAGGAAAACTTGAGTTTTTCTGGTACTCCTGGGCTCACAGTTGGCATGTGTTACATCCATAAGCACTCCTTCAGGAGAACATATTTGACAGATGAGTGCAAAACCCCTCCTGCTATGTCCAGTTCTGGCAATTGGGAGGAAGTGGACCTTGGAATCGGAGCTTGGGCACTCAGACTGTCAGAGAGGTTTGGAGAGGAGTAGATGCATAACTTAGAGATCTAAAGTTGGCTGCTCTGTGTTTTCTTCTATTCTGGAAATAGTCTCTTCGCTGACCTAAGGAAGGCTTGTGAGAGTCCTCCCCTATGCCAGCATTGCCCTTATCTGCATTCGTATTTTCTGGTCTAGTGTTGGATTTTTGATCCCATAAAATTAGTCATTATTTCCCCGGGTTTTATGTTGCATGTTGAAGCAATTGCTTTGGTTAAACTTTAGTGATGAGTTTCTGTCATGGCTGGCTTGAGTGATTCCAGTACATACACAGCTGGAACATGAGGATCCTTTGGGAGAGAGTTTAAGTAATTATTTTAATGTGCTTCACTTTCTTTCTGATTAGAACACTGAATATACTTTAATGGGTTTTATAAATAGTAAGTTTGTGTTTATACCATAATCCAAAACCCAAAGGACTGCAGATAACTCTGTAGTCTGTAGCATTACAGCTGTGTATGCCATCCAGCAGTGTTTTCAAGCAGAACACAAATATAACTGCACCTGGGGTAAAATGCAGCAAGGACTTAATGGCTTAGTGCAACACCTCATTGCAGCATCATAATTCAGTTGGAAATGCAGGGGGAATTGCACTGATGTAAATGTAAATACCCAGCTTGAAATTTGACCAGCTGGCTGAAGCAGGCATGTCTGCTTTTAAGAAAGTTGTCACAGGATTTCCAATGGCCCTGGTTCATTGTTTATGATGTATTAAAGCAGTAAACTGACCACGCACTTCTGTGTATATAGAAGAATTGCAGAGCCAAGTAATGTCAGGGAACTGGAATTATATACCATTGCCACTAGCTGGCACCAGCTTTCAGATAATTCCCATAGTCCTCTGAGTGAACTCTCAGCTTTGTGTTTTCCCATCCTGTTTAACAGCAGCGTGCGGTCATTTGTAGCAGTGCAGAACTAAACAGGGATGAAGGCGTGCGGGAGCTGCCATGAGCCATTCTGGAGGCTGTTAAACAAGTCCTTACTTCACTGAGACCGAGCCGTAGGAGGCAGGAGATTCTTTAGAAAGGGCTACAGGATAAATTTACATCTACACAGAATCAAAACTGTCTTTTTTTTCACTTCTGCTTTGGAAAGGGATTGAACATGATGTAATTGGGCAGATTTAAACATGTTTTGTTTCATGGACTTTGCAATAATAGGATGACTCAAGTCCTTAATTAGAATAAAAAAGCATTACCTCATCGATTAGCCTGCTGCTTTCACCAAGGCACGGGAAATCTTTAATCAGCAGACCCGAGGAACTGCTCGTAGATGAGACAGACTGCTAATGAGGGAAGGATTCAGAGCTGCCCTGTTGTTTTTCTGTTCACCAAATATAACAGAATTGTTTGCTCTAGAAGAAGCTGTCTGTGGGGTGAATGTGTGCTCAGTTTAAATTGAGGTGGGAGGCTTGCTTTGCCTTTCATCTGTTGCTGTCAAGTTCCTAACACAGCAGACTTAATAAAACCATTGTTCCCTTTTCCCCATGGACTTGCTGCAGAAGTTTCTGTCCTGATTTCAAAGGACCAGAGAACTGGCTTTTGGAAAAAACATTTTTGGAAGCAATCTGTAAAACGTTGCCAAAAGTGCATGAATTTGCCATTGTAACTATGGGCTGGTACTAATTAACACACCTGAGGATCACATACTCTCACTGCCACCCCTTGCAGCACTTGGCCAGGTCTGGAATCATCTGCAGTGCCAGTGAAAGGAGAGTGTCCTTAAGGACTGACAGACATCTGGGACTCTGCAGCTCTCCATTCTGTGCTTGAATTTCTCAGGTCTCATCTTGGGTGCAGTACTTAAAAGTGAGATCTCGCCATTATCCCTTTGGTAAAAGGAATAAAACTGATTTCACAGATCTGCCTGGGGAAGGGTTTCTCTTTGCACAGAGGTGTGGCATTCAGATTGTTGTTAATGGCAATTGTCCTTGAAGTGAAAGAAATGCTATTACCATCCAGAAATTTGGGGTAGGACTCAGAACCTTTCTTTCCATATTGCCTGAGATGCTCGATCGTGTCCAGATCATAAAGGGCAGTAAGGTTTATCCTCACAGTGAAATACACAGCTGTGTAGGTGATCTGACTGTGGCTAAACTAGGAAGTAAAATCAGATAGGAACTGTAGTCTTGCTCTGTGCCAATTAGGATGAAGTAGGTCCTGTCCAACAGCTAAATCCTGTCGCTCCCCAGAGCAAACTGGACATGTCCAAAACAGGAAGGGTGCTGAGCTTGTACTGATCCCTAAACTATGTCCAGACATCATTTGGGAAAGCAGTAATTAGCCTGGGCCAAATTCATGCCAGGGAGCATGCTCAATACTCCCGAGACAGACGTTGTGTGCTGTTATCTCAGCCCAAGCCCTGAGCACATTTATTTGCTAGTATAGATGTTGGCTTTTCGTTGTCAACAGGACAGCCTGAGGAAGATGCACGTTTAGGAGTCAGGACTGGAGCTGTTGAGGCCCTGTAGTGAGGCTTTTCTTGGTGCAGCTGGTGCTGTGTGTGTGTCTGGCACTTAAGGATGCTCTGTGAACATAAAACACCAAGGGCATTCTGCAGTGAATGTGTAGCTGGCTGCTGTGGCTCCTATCTGGCACTCTTCTGGGTGATGGTGGACACAGTTCAGGACTGGATGGGTACAGCCAGCCCGTTTTGGAGTATAACAGAGTTCAGCTGTGTGGGTGTGAGCCATGGTGTGGCAGTTGGCTGGGTCTTTCCTTGGGTTTTTGATAGTATAGGCTGTTATCTGAGGTCTGCTCTCTGAACTGTGATTTTCTGTAATAACTGCTACTTATTTGGCATGATACCCAAACTGGTCAGAGTGGCTTGGATGGAAGGTTTCCAAACTTCTCTCTGCCTTGCTTTATTGCTTTTTGTCTGTAATAGCATCTGAGGTGTTCTTGAAGGCATCATTAAACACAAAACACAGTGTCATGCCCTCAAAACCACCTTACAACATTATCTAGACCCATTTGTTAAAGACGTCTCATTTTTCATCTCTGCAATGGGTGATCTGCCAGCACGGGCTGTTGCTGTGTGTAAGTCTTGTCCTGGAAACTTATTCCCGAGTCATCCGTCTTTCTTGTCTTGGCTATGAGTGACAGAGCTATGGCCCCACTGATCTTGTCAATATGAAAAACAAATGCATTCTTTAGAGGCTCCTGAGGGCTAACCCTCGTTTCCTCTCTCAGGAGCTCTTACAGCAAACCCTGACCTCATTGGAGTCATTTTTATTTGTTCAATGGTGCTGCCAAGAGACCAGGGCAGTGCCACACCAATGCAGGATGCTCAAAAGGGAAGGAGAAGCTTGTGGTCCAGAACTGCTGGCCAAGGTCTCAGAGGAATTAAGCTTCAATTCTCTGTTTCAAAGACATCCTGTTCAGGCTGCAGACAGCTCATTTCTGGTTCACAGAGCTGTGTTTCACTCCTGATCTGGAACAGAAGAGTGCTGGCACGCCCGGCCACGTAGAGGTGTGGAGAAAGTGATTTCTGAAACGTTCTGCGGTGTTTGGGGGCTGTCCAAACGTTGCAGTCTGTTGGCAATAAGCATCATATTAGTTGCTTTTGGGAGGTGGTGGGAGCTGTAACCCAGCCTGTGTATCCCTTGTGCTCATGGAGGAACTTGCTTTGTCTGCCCGTCGTTTGCCAGCTGTTGGGTGCTCAAGGGAGGAGAGCTGTCGTGGTGCTGTTGTGCACTACAAGACACATGCTAGTGATGGTTATTATGAAGGATGCCAACATATCCTTAAACCCTACGGACAAATTGACAACATGGCAAAGGACAGTCTCTCTTCTGCTCTCTGCTTATTTGTTCTTCCTGGGAGGGGCTGGTACCTGGGACCCCTCTCAGGGACCATCTCCAAAAGGCAACATGGAGAAGGCTGCGACAAGTTTGTCTCCATACAGAGTCCTCTGACAGTATCTCATCAAGCTTTGCTCCTTCAAACACCACCACGTGCCTTCTTTCTGTGCCCAAGGCATCTCATAAGCACCCTCCATTTCAAGCTATGGCTTTGCAAAGCTCTAGCACAACTCTCACATTACTTCAAGAACTTTGAACTGGAAATCAGATGCAGAATAAATAATAATTCCAGAACACCACACAGAGCAAGGGAAGACCAAAGCCAAGTGTGGTGTAGTGAGGATACAGTCCTTCCCCAGCCCTCTTGTCTGCAGGGTGGGGGGGTGTGTGCTGCCTTCTGTGCTCTTGGCACCTCTGCTGTGGCATTCTGCTAGCTGTGGGAAGGTGGGCAGCCTCAAAACCCTTCCCTTCCTTGGAGAGACCACAGGCAGGTACCTGTGTGCTCCCCTCGGGGTGCAAAGGAGGATGAACAGAGGCAGGAGTGAGGCTGGGAGCTGGGTGGGCAGCACGGTGGGGTCAGTGAGGGGCACAAGGCAGCCCCATGAATCAGCACCTGGCATTTGGGCTGTGTTTGATGTACTATATGTTTACCACCACACTGATCCTGGGGTGTTGGTTCTCTGTCCTAGCCACATGGCATGTGAAAGGTCTGCTGTAGCATTTCTCCTTATGGATCCAGACCCTCAAGTGTCCCGGATCTGTGTTTCCTGTCTGAAATCATCCTTCTTTCCTCTGATGTTGCCACAACCACTGTAACACCAGGGAGCAGAAGCTTAAAACATTGTGCAGTTACTTGTAATTGCTGCTCCCCTACTGCCGTCAGCATCATTTCATCACTTTTCCACTAGTCCCTCCCACTGACACAGTGGGAAGAAGAGGAGGCTGAGGGGAGTCCTTATTGCTCTCTACAACCACCTGAAAGGGGGTTGTGGAGAGGTGGGTGTTGGTCTCTTCTCACAAGTAACAAGTGATAGAACAAGAGGCAATGGCCTCAAGTTACCCCAGGGGAGGTTTAGGTTGGATGTTAGGGAAAACTTCTTTTCTGAAAGGGTTGTCAAGCGCTGGCACAGGCTGCCCAGGGCAGTGGTTGAATCTCCATCCCTGGGCGAGTTTAAAAGTCGTATAGATGTGGTACTCAGGGACATGGTTTAGCAGTGGGCTTGGTAGGGCAGGGTTAATAGAGTTAGGTTAATGGTTGGACTCTATGACCTTAAAGGTCTTTTCCAACCTAAACGATTCTGTGATTCTGTTCTATGATTAGGCTAATAGAGCAATATCCACTTGCTGTTTGTTGTCCCTGCAGAGCCCTGGGGTCTCACATTGTCTGGGATTTGAGAGCCTGAGATGTTTACCAGCATTTCTACCCCCAGTCTGTGTTCCCTGATCCCTTTTCCCTGCTGCATCCCTTGCAGTACATGAATCTTCAGCATTTCTAATCCAGCCAGCCCCAAGGGGGATGTCTGGCAGTAACAGATCATCAGGTAGCTAAGTAGGAGCAAGGAGCAGGGTCTGCAATGAATCAGTTGGGTGGATCTGCAGGCTCGTGGCACTTGTGTCAAGTCAGAATTCCCTGGGGATATGAGATGCTGGTTGGAGGCCTTGCTGAGATCATCCGTCCGTCATCTCTGAAGGGTGCAGTGGGAACAGCAAGTGTTGCTCTGCGTGAGCTGGGCTCTGGGAGGGTTTTTGCCAATAGAAGGGGAATGATTTTGGTTATGATTGTAGAATATTATCGTGGCTGTTAAATAGAACCGGCACCGAGCTGGATCTCACGCACCAGCCAGAACATTTGTAAAGACTACTGATTTCTTCTTCTTGTAGTCACATTTCAGGGGTTGCTTGCATTTATCAGGTCTCTGCAATTCGGTGCCCGACCTCGCTGTGCTCCACAGAGGGCTCCCAGTGCTTCCCCAGCTGCACCAGTCTGTTCAGCGTGACACCCAGCTGTTGTGTGTGCTGAGCAGCCAGGCCAGTTAGCAACAAAAACATGAACAGGAATCCCAGTTTAAAACTGCAGAACTATGTCAGCTATTTTTCTGCTTGCAGCAGGAAGAAGCCCCTCAGCAGCTCCCACTGCAGAGCCTCAGTGCCTTGCTGAGGAGGGAGAGGTTTGTGTCTCCAGGGCTCCCTGGTGTGACTGTTCCTATATAAGCACAAGAAACCTCTAGGCAGGAAAGCCGCATTTTCTTTTTATGGAAGAGGTTTTGATCTCGTGATCAGCAGGAGAGGCAGCAGCCCGAGCACGGGGCTTTATTTGCAGCAGCACTATCATTTAGCTCTGACAATGTCTCACTGTGTCCTTCTCTATTTTATTTCCTGTGGAGCCATCTCAGTGTTGCAGTGGCAGCTTTGTTTTACCCATGGCACAGCCGAGAGAAAAAAGTGACCTCTGTAAGCAGCAAGCTGTGGGGGAGGGAAGGCAGTGGGGAACCAGGCTCAGCCCTGTCTTCCCTCCTCGGGCCAAATCATGGAGCAGTTGAGACCCTGTGCTTTTGGAGGAATCTGCCTCTGAGTGCAAATCCTGCTTGGCTGCTGCTGGAATCTGCTCATTGCCTTGGTAATCAGCCCTTCCCTGGCTTTTCATAAGCACTCTAGATGTGGTGTGACAAGTATGTCAGGAAAAATTTTAGACTGGAGCATCATTTGCAGTTTGTTAGAGGTTTTCTGTAGGTTGGGGTGGGTCTGTGCAGGTACCAAGCAAGGAAAAAGAAGGGTGCCCTTCACACAGAGTTTTGCACGGAGCCTCTGGGATTAGAGAGGCCAGAGGGTTCTTGATGCCAACATCCTCTCATGTTATCTGTCTGAGGCTTTTCTGTTCACAGGCAGATAAAAACTGGAGTTGTGCCTGCAAGCTGGGTTCTTGTACCCGTTCTGCTTTTGGATGCAGTTGAGGAATTTTCATGAGGCAGCAACATAGGTGAGCTGGTCCCCTTGTGAGGAGCACAGCGTGAGGCCGGGAGGCTGTCAGACACAGGTGGCAGGAGATGCTGCTAGGTATGATGGCACTCTGCGAGGAGGTGAAGATTAGGTAACACAAAATTAAACCTTTTATAAAGTGGATGTGGAACAGTCAGGTTGCCTGTCCTTGGGAGGAGGCACCAAGCAGTTGCAGGTCTAGCTGATTTGACTTCACCAAGGCCAGTAGTGACAGGACAACTTTAAAACTTTTAGTTTTAAAGTGAAAGTAAGTTTATACTGGACAAAAGGAAGAATTTATAAGTTTAGACTGGATAAAAGGAAGAATTTTTTTATTATAAGAGTGTTGAGACACTGGAACAGATTGCCCAGAGAAGTTTTGGAAGACCCATCATTGGAAGTGTTCAAGGCCAGGTTGGATGGGGCTTTGAGCTACCTGATCTAGTGAAAGATGTCCCTGCCTATGGCAGAGGGGGTTGGACTAGGTGATCTTCAAAGGTCCCTTCCAACGCAAACCATTCTGTGACTCTATGGTTCAATGATTTAGAGGTGTGAGTGCCCAACACTGCTGGAAATGAGGCATCAACTATTCATGTGTTCAGTGCTTTTTCAGAAATTATTCAGATAGGTCTAGCAAGAAGCTACAGTGGTATGTTCATGTGTGTACTTTGGCTTTTTTCATCATTTTAGTGTTGAAGAAACCAATCACTTCTCCAAAATGGTCCTTGTTTGCATTTGTCCCTTTTACTTGCTAGTTGTAAGAATTCTTATGACAACATTGGGTGCTTCCAGTATCATCCATTCCCTATTTATGAGGCCTTTTTTTGTGTTTGCTGTGAATCTGGCGAGCCTGTGGCAGGTAACATGCTCACTAGCTAGCTTTTTTCACACCCTGTTTGTTTCAGCTTGGTTGACTTTGATTGTGAAGCTGCTCAGGACATTTTGTGACGAATGTGTCATAAAGGGACAACGCCGACAGGTTGATTTCATTACAGTTGTCATATTTATATTCTTGTCATGTCACACATTTTCTTGCTGAGTTATACTGCATGTAGACATCACTTTACAGGCATGCAACACAGTCCTTGTCCAAGAATTTGTTATCTTTGGAGCTGCAGACCTGTAACAATTATTAATTAATGGAAGAGAATGGATTTTTTTTCTTAGAGTGTCATTTTTATAGGGCCAAAACGTAAAGGTAGAGCCTATTCCTGAAAGTAACTCTGTTGGCCTGGTAGTGACCTTAAAGGAAATAGATCAAGGAATAACATCTGGCAGAGTTTGTCAAGTCCAAACTGTTCATCCTATTTTTTTCCTGATAAAGCTTCCTTTTTCCAGAAAGATTTTACCTTTATTTGAGATTTGACATGAATTCTGTCTTTTATTGAAAACTGACTGGTAAACATCCATGTTTATTTTTGGTGGTCAGCAGTTATAGCTGGTTATCCTTTGTGATCAGCTTCAAGCTCTTCCCTTTCTCCTGCCTTGCTAACTTGCCTGTTGTTACCTCGGCTTAGTTTCATCCTTTTTTTTTCTTTATCCTCCCTTCTGTATTTTCCCACTTTCCCATTTCAGCTTCTTGTTTCTCCTTCAGTTGCAGCCTGTGGTCTTTTTCAAAAGCATAATTTGACCAACAATAGTAATCTTTAGAGTTAAAGCAGATGATGAAAGGTCCAGAGTAGAGGTCCGAAGGGGTACATGATGCAGGTGGGCAGAGAAGAGGGCTGAAGATGACAAAGAGACCTAATTGTCAGCCTAGAGGATAAGTCTATACTGCAGATTCTGGAGGTGGAGCAAGAAGGTGTCTGATACTGGCCAGAAATTTGGGGAAATGGATTGAGGAGGGATAAAAAGGGGAAATAGGATGATACTGGGCAGAAACTGCAAGGACTAGGCACAGAGAAAATAGAAGGTGCTCCAGAAGAGGGAAGCAGATCAAAAATCAATGTGTCTCTCCTTTTATCAATTTGAAATCAAGTCCTACCAAATATACACGTACAGAAAGAGAAATAGGGGCATAATAAAAGCTGGAATACACCTAACTCTGATACTGCCATCATTATGCTTGCCTTGTAGCTCTTTACTGATTCACACAATGAACAGCAAAACATAATAGTCTCTCCTCCTCGTCCCACCAAAGCCATGGAAAAGAACCAAAAAGAGAGCATTCTGGTTTCATTCCTCCTTGCCTGAGGTGTCTGAGTGCCTAAGTTAATGTAGAGATAGCTCAGGCTCTCTCTCTACAGAGAAGCAAATACCTGCAGTGAGATCCCTGGAGGACCGGAGCTTCCATTGTCCTGGTCCTGCTTTGAAAGAACATGGTGGGAAGTCTCAGGACTGCTGTGTCAATCCTTGGATGAATACCATTACTAACCAAGCCTGTAGGCTCGTAAGAAGAGAACAGCAGCATGATTCTGGCAGGACTTTAGTCATGAATGTTCTTTTAATTACTTCCTGATTTTATCTGAATATCTGCCTTTCTTTAACTTTACCAAGCATCAAGGCAATGCTCACCAGCCCATGCGTCTTTGCTTTGTACTTTTCTAACTTTCCTAATTTCTAAAATAGCTTTATTTTTAGTCCTCGGCAGCCTCTCTGAAGTTCTAAAATGTGTAGAGTACTTACATCCAGGCTGCATAAAGATGCCTGGCCATTTTTTTCCAGAACACGTTGGTGCATGTTATCTGGTATTGCATAGTTGAAAATATGCATCATTAACAAGAATATTAGGATAAGAACTATCTCACTGAAACCCTGAAAGGAACCTTGAAAGTACCATTCTGCTGCTTTGCAGTTGAAAGCCGAAATACTAATGAGTGTTTTTGGCTTTTCCACATAATTCTTGGCAACTTTGTTATAGCTCTCTTGTTCTGGACCAGCAGTGTCCTTGCTGTGGTTTAACTTGGTCATGATTATATTTTGAAACTTGTCTTTTGTTATCCTTAACTTGTTTGAGCAAGTCTCACATTCTGGGTTAGTCTAGAAAATCAAAGGAAAATGATAAAGACATTTCCTTTATGTTAATTTCTTTTCTTTTCAGTCTGTTCTGTAACCCTTGCTCCCTTTCAGGCATTTGAGTGCCTGCGTGCTTCATTAGTTACTTCAGTTGAAAACTTTTTAGGGAATGTTTCTGTGTTATGATTATTGCTAATGAGCTGTATGCTAAGCAAAAGTTCTCCGTCTGTGGTCTTACCGTCTGTTTTCCAATTATATTGGAAAAGGATATAATCAGAAAGCTTAAGGACAGATTATAAAAACAGCTTGCCTCCCTTTAGGAGGAACAGGGTCTCCTGAGTGCTGAGCCCTTCAGGTCCCTAGGTGGGAGCTGAACTCTTGAAAATCTGTTCCTTCAGGCTTTCCCTCCGTCTGCTGCTCTGCTGGAACGATAGTCCAAGGCTGGCCCAACCTGGGGGCTGCAGCAGGAGTGACTCTGCCTGCAATTGAATGCTCTTCTTCCCAATGATTTCTGATAGAGATTTATTCTATCTATTATGCATTGTCTTATTTTGGGATATGCCAGAGCCATTTAAAACACTGTAAGTTACTGTGATGTCCACAAGAAAAAGATTACAGTTTGAGGTGAAGTGTCCCTGCGGCCAGCACTTGTCACCACTGCTCAATGCTTAGCTTAGAATTTCTATTCAGCATTCCTTGCCCAGAGCGGGTGAGAATGACCCCTTTTGTCCTGTCTGTTATTATCAGGCAGCAAGGCAGATGACATTTTGTTTTCTGCATGGACTCGTGTATAGGTTCTTTGTTTTTCAGAACTGGTTTTCAAGAAGATGTGCTGATATTGCTGCAGTTTTGTTCAAGCCCCAACGTGGATTTGTGGGAGTTGGGCTGTCCATTTATACTAGTGAGCTCTTTCCTTGTAAAATCCCATGGATACCTAAAATATGAATATGTATATTCTGAATAAGTCTTTTTTTATATTGCTGTAACATTCCATTCCTGGAGCATAATCTCGTATCTGTAAAAAGAGATGGTCATATTTTCAGAATAATAAGTTTGTGTGTGTGATAAGATTGCACTTACTCTGGATAATGACACACACTTACTCTGAATGATCACACTCGCTATTTTGACCCAGTAGTGAGCATGGGTTAGGGACTCTGTCTGTATTAAGCACAGTAGATATGCCCTTTGATTTCAGTTGAGTGTCACCAAGCGTTAGGTCTGGAGATACAATATTTCACGCTGGAGTTGTCACACTGGCAGATCTAGAAATCTTCTGACTTTGGAGTGTCTTAGTCATTCCTGTCGCTGTTTTCTACAGCTGACCAGAAAGCTTTTCTGCATTATTGATGTGCCAGTGAGATGTGGGGGCTGCCAAACAAGTGACCCACATTGTGTTGGTAAACAATAACATGAGAATTGTGCTCACAAAGTGGGTTAGGTGTGAAAGTGAGTGTCTCCTCCATACAGAGGTTTTTTGACATTTTCATGGGTGATTTGACAATCATTTGGGAGCCAGTAATCTCAGCTGGATTTTCAAGTGTGCCAGCATCCTGACTAGGTGGATTCATACACCCTCATCTTTGATCATCCAGTTTTGATCCACGTCACTTATGAGGCAGTTTGGCTCCTCTCGGACTCAGAGCAGAAGATGGTAGTGTTATTGGAGTCATTCTCACAATGCTCTCTGTATAGAAAACAGTGAGCTCAACTGGGTAAATAGGTGTGGTTTCAGAAATCTCTTCAGCTGAACAAAGGATACATCACCTTTAGGGCTGGTTTGGTTTTTGTTAAGATTTTTTAAATTCACTGGAGTGATGTTCCAAGGTTCACTTGTTTCAGCAACAGAGAAATGGCAATGACACAGGCCCTCTTCTGTCAGCAGGATACAGGTAGTTTCAAAATGTCAGTGAGTTGGGTTTGTGTAGCAAGGTTTTGCTGGAGGGGAGTCTACAGGGCTGGCTTCTGTGAGAAGCTGCTAGAAGCTTCCCCTGTGGCCAACAGAGCCAATTCCAGATGGCTCCAAGACCGAGCCCATCAGTGATGGTGGCAGCACCTCTGTGATAACATATTCAAGAAGGGAGTAAAAGCACTGTGCAACACAGCCAAAGAGAGGAGTGGGAAAAACTCTGCAGACACCAAGGTCAGTGAAGAAGAATCACAGAATCACAGAATTCTAGGGTTGGAAGGGACCTCGAAGGATCATCTAGTCCAACCCCCCTGCTGGAGCAGGGTCACCTAGAGTACATCACACAGGAACGCATCCAGGCGGGGTTTGAATGTCTCCAGTGAAGGAGACTCCACAACCTCTCTGGGCAGCCTGTTCCAGTGCTCTGTCACTCTCACAGTGAAAAAGTTTTTCCTGATATTCACATGGAACCTCCTATGCTCCAGTTTGCAAGAAGGGGGAGGAGGTGCTCCAGGTGCCAGAGTAGAGATTCCCCTGAAGCCTGTGGTAAAGACATGGTGAGGCAGGCTGTGGCCCTGCAGCCCATGGAGGTCCACAGTGGAGCAGATATCCAGCTGCAGCCCATGGAGGACCCCACACTGGAGCAGGTTGATGCCTGAAGGAGGCTGTGACTCCATGGAAAGCCTACGCTGGAGCAAGCTCTTGGCAGGACCTGTGAACCCATGGAGAGAGGAGCCCACACTGGAGCAGGTTTGCTGGCAGGACTTGTGACCCCATGGGTACCCCACACTGGAGCAGGCTGTTCCTGAAGGACTGCACCCCATGGGAGGGACCCACGCTGGAGCAGTTTGTGAAGAACTGCAGCCTGTGGGAAGGACTCGCATTGGAGAAGTTCAAGGAGGACTGTCTCCTGTGGGAGGGACTCCACCCTGGAACAGGGGAAGAGTATGAAGAGTCCTCCCCCTGAGGAGGAAGGAGCAGAGAGACAACGTGCAACTGCAACCCCTACTCCCCATCCCTCTGCACCGCTGGGGAGGAGGAGGTAGAGAAATTGGGAGTAAAGTTAAGCCCAGGAAGAAAGGAGGGGTGGAGCGAAGGTGTTTTTAAGAGTTGGTTTTACTTCTCATTATCCTACTCTGATTTGATTGGTAGTAAATTAAACTAATTTCCCCGAGTCGAGTCTGTTTCCCCCGTGATGGTAATTGCTGAGTGATCGCCCTGTCCTTATTTCCACCCGTGAGCCTTTCATTATATTTTCTCTCCCCTAGCACATAATGATCATTGAATTAAGCATCCATACAGCTTCTCCTCTGCATGCCTGCCAGCATGTGGCTTCGCCATCAGCTCAGTTCCACGTCAGTCCCTGGTCCCCTGCTATGGGGATGTGGCAGGAATATATAGAGAGGAGACAAGGGGGCAGGCAGACAAACAGGCCAGCTGAAGCTGTCTGAGAAACCAGAACCTCAGACAGGCTCCAAAACTTCTTACACACTCTTTCTCACCCATTAACCTCTGCTCAGCAGTGCACAGCCTGGACTGGTACAGCTAAATACAGAACCGTGGGAATCCTGTTTCCCAGTTAGAAACCGACCTCAGCAAAGTCCCTCTATGGATATGCTGGAATTGGCAGTCCAACTGCGGCTTACTTAGAAGGGCAGTGAGAGGAAACAACTTGAAGGCAGAAAAACAACTTCTTCATGTTCCTGCTGGTAGCAGTCGAGCGCTGTGGGCTTGGCCCCGTGCCCTGGAACTGCCGGTGGAGTCGCCTGGCAAAGCAGAAAGCGAGCCGGTGTGAGGGGGCTGGTCAGATGGCCAGACTAAACAGAGTGTTACTACCAGGACCTTTCAGTTCAATTCATTTTGATTTACCTGCTGTTCTTTATGACACTCTTTATGGTTCTCTTCTGTCAGTATTTCCCACCATTCTGGTACTCTCTGCTGCAAGTCCTTAAGCTAGCTATTAGTAAACTCCTTGTTGACTTCACTGGGATGGAGAGCTGTTGCTTGGAAGTGCGTTGGCTCATGTGTGGCCTGTGGCATAACAGGCTCTCACGCATCAGGAGTGCTGTTGTAACCCTCTGGGTGGACAAGGGATCTTGTCAAGACTTTTTGGCACTCTGTAGGTTGGCAAATCCTCATCTATATTGTCATTCACTTCTCAAAGAATACATTGCAAGGCATGACTTACGCAAATAAAGGTTACTCCTTCCCCAGTAGATTGAATTAATTTGTGTCTAGTATTCTATTTTTAATCAATTTGTCAGCCCTGAAAGTCTGTTCTTCTGTTCTTAAAGCCTAACTGTTGTTAAATATAATGACTCTCATTTTTTACCTTTTCCTTTGCTACTTAGGTTCATTTGAGTGATAGATTCCTTACCACATTAATAAAGCAACAAATTTGAGTTTGTGTAGGAATCCTGAGTGAAAGCTGTCTGGCTTGTACATACTACAACTTTAGATTTTGTCAAGTTTTGGAAGAAGGCTCTTTTACCAATGCTTCAGTTTGAGACAGTTCCTTGGAGCTGAACTTTCGAAAGTAACTCAAATTCAGAAGTCACTCAGGGCACACCCATGATGAATAGAAATTTTAAAAAAAAAGAGAAGTCATGGAAGTTCCTCCTGTTTTAAAAAGGTTTGTATCATAAATAGTGCAGCAAATTAGCCGCTGACAACTGCAGATACCTTTAGTAGATTGCATAGAGGACATTTCCAAATAAGGCCGTGTTTAAGTTCTGTGTAGGGCTTGCTCTTGGGCCTCTAAAGTGCAGCATTTCCCATTGCTAAGAGGTGAAATGGTGGCAGCAAGGTCATATCATCAGTAAGTTCTATTTGGTGATAATAAACTTGTGAAAATATCTGGAAGTAACTGAACTCCACTCTTCTGTGTGCAGCTGTAATCGGAAGAGGATTTTACAAGATTCTTTAATGTAGTTGGAATGTATGTGTAATCTTTTGACCTTAGTTCTTAGTTTTTGATGACTATGGCATGTTAAGTGCTGATAATTAAGTTTGCTCTAGGCTGAAACCTGACCTGCTCTCTGCAAAGGAGAAGATCAAATCTGCAGTTGTAAGAGGCACTCAAAGGGGCTACCTTAGAAATTGCAAGGCTGTGACTGCTAAGAGTAAAGATCTCTGAAATATGGCAATTTCTTAGGAAAGACCTGCTGTCCTAAGGAATGCTTCTCTTTCAGCTTAGTTTGAATTGGACTTTTCACCCAAAGGTTTTTGTCCTGTTCTCTAAATTTTCTATTTCGTGCCGTCTGGTTTGCCTCACAACTTAAGCTGCCCTGTTGTGGAAGCTGCCTTGGAGCTTCAGCTGGTGGAACGTGACTCCTAGGTATGAGAGCATGAGGCACACGCTTTTCACTCTGTTCCTGGAAGGGGATTCATCTCTCCTTGTTCAAGCTATGTGCAAATACAGCCTCTAATTCAAATTAGTTTTTAGCTTCCTTCTTCAGCCAGGTGGAGAGGAAGAGATCTTCGAAGATTTATTGCAACCAAATATCAGTGTTCAAAATAGATGGGATTAATTGTCTTATGGAGATGTCTGTCTCTTCCACTGAGTTGAGAAGAAGCCTAAAAATTAACTTTGCCTCACTGTCAAATTTTTAGAAGACTAAATTTAGAGGAAGTTAATCCTGTCCTTGGTTCAAGAACGTACTGAGTGACATTTGTAAATTCTGCAACTGGCAGTCTGTCCAACCAAGTATCTTCCAGTCCCTGCTTGCTTGAACTTAAAGGTGATGTAGTCTTCATATCAGGTCTCCTCTGGGAAGGATGAGGGGAGTGTCCAGCACCTTTGTGAAAGAACTATGCAGCAGTCAAAAACAGCAACAGGCGCTGGCAAGGAAATGGAGCCAAACAGATTTTTAAAACCCCGTCCAAAGGGATCAGTGTGATGATCCAACCTGCACTTTGCTTTCAGGACATCCCCTTTCTGTCTGTCTATAACAGTGTTGCTGGCACTGGTCTTCTTCCTTATACCAAGCTTTCTGTGTGGGAGGAGTAAAACTGCTTAAAACAAATGGGATCAAGTGGTGGTTTGCACAGTACGGCATCATTAGCACTGCTCTTTCAATTCCCATGGGGTTCCTTGGTAGTTCTTAAGAGTACAAAACATAAGCACAGGGAGAGTATGCCAGACCAACAGTCCCTCCAGCTCACTATCCTGCTCCTGCCAGCAACTAAAAGATGCCTATGTACCTTTCTCTAATCCTTTCCCAGCCTCCATCTATTTTCAGCTTATGAAATTTTCTAGCCATAAATCTTTCTTGTTAAATGAAGAATTGCAGCTGACTTTCTTGTTTCTTATGTTCTTAGAACTAAAAAGTCAAAGAAGGCATCCGCTCCTCCAACCAGGGAAGAGAAGCCCAAATTAACCATTTTTGAAGAGGAAGTAGATCCAAATGAAGGACTCTTTGGCCCAGAAAAAGATTTCTCATCAATTGGTCCCACGAAGAAGATGAAAGAGAGTAAATCTGTTCTATATTTGTATATACACTGATTGTTTTATCTAAAGCATGTGTATAACTGAGCTTTTAAAATGTAGTGAGACAGAGTGTACAGGCTAAATAATGACTTTGGAATGTTAAGACAAATCTTCAGCTGGGGCAGAATCATGTGGAATAATTCAGAAAGAATAAATAAGACCTGTAGTTCCCATAGCTGTTCACTGTTGATATTTTGGGCTTGGATTTTATGGGTCTGTGGGAGCTGGCTGTCCCACAGTCACTCATGCCACACTAATAAGAGTAAAAAAAAAAAGTGACCTTCTCTTGAGTGCAAGAAAAATTACCAAGTCCTGAGAGTGCAGAGTATCACTACACTTTATGGATTGGAAGTCCTTGTAAAAAAAGAATTGTCTACATCTTTTTTTTTCTGATCTTTTTTTTCAGCCCAGTAGCCAGACGTACTAGCTAGTGTTAATGCAGCTATTGTGTTCTGTAGCATGATTTAACTACAGCATTTTCTGTTTTCCTCTTTCTAGATCTGAAATTATTTGAAGATCCAGACCTCGGTGGGGTGGTAAGACTGGGTGACTCACTGCTGCTGCCAGCTGCCTGTAAGAGCAGAGAGTATGTGCTGAACACAGGTCCTGAGGAGGACACTGAGGAACTGCTGAGGTACGCAACTCAAATCTGTCATATAGGATGAAGGTGATCTGAGGAGTTACTCAGACCTCAAAAGAGATTAATTTGAGGGCAAAGCTTAAATACTTTGAATGCTAACTGTGAAACAATACTTGTACTTACAAGTGAAAGGTAAGATATGTGTCATGGAGCTTGGAAATCGAACACATGAAAAGGGAAAATAGGAAGGCCCTTTGGGAAAGGTAGCGTGCAAGATATTATTCTGTGACTCCAAAGAAACGGTCTTGAAGGGCCAAGGCATGCCACCTAGTCCCTGTGTTCTAGTATGACATTTCTGCTTTCTGCAAGCAATCCACAGGGAGTGAAAACTGACCTGCATTATGAGAAGTGAGAAACAAAGCCTAGAACCAAATGGGAATTCCGCTTCAGTGAGCTTACCACTTGCCACAAGAGTAATGATTTTCTGCTGGTGGCTCGCAGACCTCCATGCCCACTTCCAGTGTGATGTACTGTAGGTGAACCTGCTCCGGCAGGGGGGTTGGACTAGATGATCCTTCGAGGTCCCTTCCAACCCTAGAATTCTGTGTGATTCTGTGTGTGATTCTGTGTGATTCCAGGAGGAATGCTGTGCACACCTCCACAGCTGTGAAGGACTCTCATTAATCACCCTGCACTTAAATTTTAATCTAATGGAAAGGAAGGCTGGAGCTCACAGTTGCAGGAAGGAACAGTGTACTTGCTCTTACACTTACCTGCCTCCTTGTTAGTGTAGTGCTGGAACATATCACTTAATGGGCTTTATTCCTGACATCTCTCCCAGAAGGCTAGTTTGGCTGCACTGATGATGTTCAAGAGGTCAAACAAGGAGACCAGCATCACCAGGGAATCTGTGCTGCAGTAAAGAGTCAAATTCATGGCTTTTGGATCTCAGGCTGGCATCTGAATGATGAGGTCAACCTGCTTCCAGTGCTAATTCTTGCCAGCCAGCTCCTGTTAGGATGTATGATTTCTGCAACAGACACTAAACCCAGGAGAGGGAATCTGTGTGGTTTCAAACCTCTCCTGAAGCAGGTAGTTTTGCAGCTCTTGCTTTCTATGCATGCAAAAATGCTAGTTATCTAAGCAGTAATACCTAACAATTTAAACAGAAGTTAAATTGGGTTGGGTGCCATCTCACATTACATCATGGCAGCCCACCTGATGTTTATAGAAGCTGATGAGGCACGACATGACCTGATTTGGTGCTCTGATATTTTGGGAGCAAACACGTATGTGCTTGCAATATTTTTGTGTTTGCTTTCTCCTCTGCTGGCAATTTCAGCATATAGTGCTTGGTCCAGATTGTTCTTATGGCTAGAAGAGAAGCACCTGTTTCAATGGACTCCTTGCATTATTGCCCACTAGTGGAGAGAGATTCTCCATCTGTCATGTTAATATCCTTTGGATTTTATGTTTTCTCTTTCTCTGTGGCGGAGAAAGGTCTCTGAAGTCTGCTCTGAGGCCAATAGACCATGCTTTTAGATCAATTTGGGGTCATCAGTGTTAGCAGCATGCCCAGATAGATGGTAATGGAAAACCCATGGGAAAAGATTCCCTTTCTTTTAAATTCCAATGATTTTTCTTTATTCTTGAATAGTCCCAGTGTTTCAGTAGCTGACAAGTTATCAAGATCCAGTTGGAAATGAATACACAAGGAAGCAGAAAATAATGCCAGCGGTCCAATGGAGAAGTCATTATGAGAATTCAGAGGCAAGTCCTGGCTGTGCAAGAGGTTCAGGTCAGGATCTGATAGGTTCATCCCCTTGATAAGCCTAGTTCACAGTGTTATCTGCACACCACAGGGAGCTGGTGGACTAAATTGCAAGGCACTGGGGATAAAGGAGAAGTTGTTAAAGAGAGGAAAGAGTAGAGGCAACGCTGTTTTAGTCTAGTAGAATGTTTCACATCACATGTATTTAAATTCATTGCAGTCACCTGAAATCCTGTAGCTGAACTTTCTGAAGTGGTAGTGAACAATGCACTTTGTTTTCTCTTTAGCTGGAAGCCTTAGCAGAACCGTGGGGTTGAATGTAAAGGCAATATTTGAATCAACTCCCACCTTCCCTTACCACCAGACTGGTGTTACATGCTCTTGCAGGTCAGTGCCAGTCCCTTTTCCATGCAGTGACCTTTTGTAGTGAGAAGAAATGTTCAACATGAGTTGAATCTTGCAATCTCTCTCGCTTGGCAGCTTGAGCATATTTTGAGGCCTAAGAATAAATCTTGCCTTTGCCCTCTCTACATCAGCAGTCCCTCTCCCCTCCCAAAGGGGACTGAAGAAATCTCTCCTGAGCCCTCAGTTCAAAGTGGGAGAGCTGTGACAACCCATTCCTTTAGTGGACTAGAGCTGGGTAAGGTACTAGAGGAGAACTGGCAGATGTTTTGGTCTGTGGGACATACCGTGATACCATACAGAAAATTTGCCTGGACACATCTTGTCAAGACCTAAGACCAGCCTGAGCTAGGATGCACCAGCGGGTCTGTGGTAGGTCCAGAAACATGGACATGTTCACTGCACACAGCTGGATTAGCTGGATAATGCAGATGTGGTAGCTCTTGACTTACGTAGTATAAATTTGCATGTACCAGATGGTCTGCTCACATGCATGGGGTGGATCTGAGAAGTGTCTGGCTTATGGAAAATGTGCTTTCCAGTGAGTCATGGGCAGAGACAGGAGAGCACTCCCTAAGGCAGAGGAAGGCAGAACCTTCTTCTTCCAAAGGAGAGATGGGAAAAAGATGATGTTCAGAGCAGAACACAGGGACAACCAAGTCCTTTGTGATCTTTATAGTACCTGAGTGGTTGTAGGAGCAGTAGCACCACAGTGCTGTCAGCACAGCAATGAATCCTCAGCAGTGACTTGTAACTCTTGAGGAAGAGACTGTTATGGAGACAAATGAGTCTGCAAAATGTGCGTGGGCTGTGCTTGTCACAACATGAGGGAGAAGAAAGTATGATAAATGTTGTCATTGCAAACTGAAGACTCTGCTCTCTGTGGATACCTGCTCAAGTGAAATGAGAACTACCATCTTAAACAGAATCACCTAGTTTACATTAACAAGTGTTGAGCTTTGAGAAGAACCAATTGCTTTGTAAGTGCAATGAAAGATTTCTTTTCATGGCAAAATACCCATGTCCATTCAAACAAATATCTTCCATCTTCCTGTCCATTGACCAGCCTTTTACTGGTTACTGATTTCTTGGCCTACTAACAAATACTAAGTGACGATGATGGAGAAACTAAGTGAGCTACCTCCTTCTACCCACTGGCATTGTAGATACAGGCACTCTTTCCTACCACTTAGTTCTGCCATAGTACATCAGTGCCTGTAGAGCACTGTGCTTGCATGTCCTCCAGAACTTGTGGAAAAGAGATAAATTGCTGTGGTAGGAACCAGAAAGATCAAGTCCCATCATGTTGCCTTCAGGGAAAAAGGAGCACATCATACTCTTCCTTCATGGGGTGTGCTTTGAGAAAGGGAGGGACAGATAACCGTCTTTTTGGCTTATCTCTTCACCACAGAAAAGCTGTGGAACCCATGCTCTTCCGAGAAGTCCTGGGTCCCGTTGCTTTTGACTTGCAAGGTGCAAGGTGACAAACTGCAGTGAGTTGAAAAGGTAGCTGATCAACCCAGATGTTAAAAGAATTATCCTGAAGAATGGATTTAGGACCAAGCTTTTCTTTTCTCCTGTCATTTTTCTGGGTCACATCATACCACATAAAGATTCCTTCTGGATGCACTCAGCCATTTACCTCCACTCTCAAAGCTTCTCTTCAGGTCTGATTTCTGTTTAAGCCACAGAGAGAACTCAGCCTCTGCAGAATTCAGTATCCTACAAACTCTCCCATCGGGGATTCTCAGGCTGTCCTGTTTTCTCATCTCCTTCCACCCTCTGGCCACAGATGTGCAAATTAAGTTTTCATGCAGCAGGACTGCGGTCAACCTCTTCTGCCTCATTAATCTAAATTGTGCTTCCCCGTGTGACGGATCAGGTTTTTGTGGAAAACCAATGCTCAAATTGATCCTGTGGATGTTGCAGCAGCTCTGTGGGCCCACAGAATTACATAAATTATCACACATCCTAGCCTGAAATAATTATCACAGCTGTCTGAGCAGTCTTTTAGGAGAGATTTAATTAGCTTCACCTTTGATAATGAGTAGGGAGTTGAACTGGAAGGAAGCAGCTGTCAGCATAAGATTTGTCTTTTTCCAGTGCTGAGAAAAGTGTCAGCAGGGGGATCCCAGTTCTGCTGCCCTGTGAGGGTAGATCTGGTGTATTCCTTCTTAGGCTTTACTCTGATCTAACACTGCTGGTGTTGAAAGGGGCAGTCCAGCTTTTACCTTGGTGCTACAGCTGCATCGTCCTGCCTGTGCCCTTAGAAGATGAATTTTATGGGTTGATCTGTATTCACAGCTGTGAGCTGTGCCACCAGTGATGCAAGTGATTACCCTTTCAGGAGCATTACATTGTTAGAGGCTGAAGCTGTTTGTGAAACTGCATCCTAACAATGGCCATTTCTAAGATTCAGTGCATGCAGCTTCTTGAACATGTTTGTTAGCTTCAGGTTTGCCAAGAAACTGTTGCCACCCTTGAAGCAGAAAATGTTTGTGTGTTCTTCATTCAGCAGGCCACTTGCAGCTGCTCAATTCAGAGCACAACACTTTTATCTTCAAACTAGCCAGGAGTCATACGAGACACCACCTCCAGCACAATGTGATGAGAAAAACTTGCTTGCACCATGGGTGGAAGAAGAGCTTTGAGAAGCTCCAGAGGGTTAAAATCTAGATCCTTTGGGCAGAAAGTTCTTTGGGTGATGGGCAGGTGGTAGAGGAGATTGCAACAACTGAGTCAGAAATTTCCTGACCTCTCTAAGGCAGTTTCCCTTGCTTGTTGTGACCTGACTGCAAGGAAAAAACCTTGATTTGGCTGTACTAGCTTTCAGTAGACAAATAAATAGCTGTTCTTCTCTTTACCAGTTCTTGGTGGGTTTTCTTGCTGCCCAAGAGCACTTTCCATGATGGTTTTTAAGCATTTATGTTATTCTTTTTATTTTTCCTGTGATATATATGAATGCTACTTACAAACACTGGAAGAGCTACAAAGTAAACTTGTCCAACAGAGTAGAAAGGCTTTTGCCAAATGGGAAATATAATTTCTTGCCCCATCCCTAAGAACATGTATGATTGTTTAGAATAATGCAGAGATGTGACCTAGAGTCCTAGTCTCTCCTAGTCTTGCAAGAGGTGTTTTTGCTAGGCTTGAGAGTCACCAGATTTCAACCATCTGGCCTCAGGTTACTTGTGTTTTCGACAGCCACTTTCAGCTGGGGGGGGAAAAGCTGTCTGCCCTCCCCTGCCCCAACTGTGCCTTTGCCTGGTGATTGGGGAACTCAAGCAGGAGAGAGAGGTTTGAACTTCTTCAGGCCAGGGAAAAAAATCGAACAAGCTCTCAGATTCAAATTGTAAAAATTGAATTTTCTCATTTCCTGGGTGAATGATCTAACCAGTTGGCTGTTTTCCTCAGAAGGCCTCTCGTGGGCATATGCATGTAGGACTTAACTGTACTAATGAGACTGTTCTCTGGCCCTTGGCCAGACAGCACCACCAGCCTGCATCCATGCTGTTGGACTCTTTTCAGCTCCCGAGCAAGGTGTCTGCATGCAGCTGCCTGCTGGGAATGGTCCCTGTCCTGCCCCAGCTCTGAGTTGTGCCTGGGAGTTTTTTGCAGCAGGGCTGATCTGTCCCAGCCCAAAGCTGTGCCAGTGGTTCTTCTAGCACTTCAGCAGTACAGTCTGTCACGTTGAGACATATTTCCTGGCACTGGTTAAAGTACCAGTATGAATTTACCTGTAATGGATTGCAGGGGAAAGCAGGAGCAGGAGGGGAAATACCTCCTACACAGCCCCCTGTGCTTTGCACTCCTGTGGTTAACTCCAGCCTGCATAATTTCCATGGGCCTTGTTAGACATCAGACCCTCTGTTGACCATAGCAGAAGTGATAGCCAACAGATACTTTGAAGCTTGATGCCTGTTTTTAGGCACAAGTCTTTTCTCAAGTCATATATGTGATATTACACCTTCCCAAGGCTTCACTGAGGTATCTCTTGTACTTGGAATTAACACCAGACAAAATAAAGACACCAATAATAAGACAGGGAAAGATAAAAGTCTGTTCTGCAAGAATTACTGTGAGTTGCATAAGCTAGCTTCAACCATGATTCTTCTGGATACTTTAGCAAATTATGGAAATCTTTGTCTCTTGCTTTCATTGCTGATTCTCCTCATTAGAGCATTCCCAGCAAGCAGAGGTCACTGTCCCCATCATGTTAGATGGTGTACATGCACATAGTCATTCCTGTCCCAAGATCTTGTCCAGATAGACAGCACAAAGTTCAGAGAAGCAGCATCTGAAATGTTGATGTTCTGATGGCAGCTGTGTCTGTCTCCCAAGTCAGAACTCATTTACTCTCTTGAAGTCCACAAGACAGCAGTCGTATCACAGGGCTTTGTGACAGCCTTTCTTCAGTAAGGGTTTTGATTGCTTTCTGTGTCTGGAAATAAAGAGATTTTCCACCAGCAGAGTCTGTGAATCAGCACAACAATACTATGGCCGGAAGTTTAAACAATGTGGTGCTGCTTTTCCATTACAGGAAAAGAAAGAGACTAATTACAGAATTATTAATTACACAGAGTCTGTGCCTGATTGCCTATAAAAGATGGGGGATGGAGGTGGAAAGGTTCTTCCTTTAATCTCCTTGTTATTTCAGAATAGTTGCTTGATTTTTTCTTTCCTCCTCCTGGCCTGGAGTTAAATCTGGTGGTAGTTATGCACTGTAACAATTCATTTGCTTCTCAAGAAATAGAAGTCCTTGTTTCTGCATCTGCCTGAGGCATTTTGCATTTTACCTCTTTAGTTTTCCAAAGACAGTTGTGTCTCACACGATCAAATGACAGTGGATCAAACAGTTTGCCTATCCCTGCAGCATTGGAAAGCAGGTTTTGAGACAAAGACCACATATTATCTGCTGTGTTCTCTCTGTAAGAGACTTCAAACTAAGGTCTTTTAAAAAATCCAGGGCAAAAAAAAGGAGATTTACGTGATCAGCTTTCATACTGAAAAACCATCTCCTGCAGAATTTTTAGCCTAAAAGCACACTACCAACCCCACCACCACCACACCAAAAAATCCCACAACCTACTGGACTGCATCTTTTGGGTGTATTTATGACTGTGCGGAGTGGTTTTGTTGCTGTGGTTAGCACAGAAATTAATACAGATCCACTCAGGAGTAGAGAATTCAGAAAGCTGAGCCTCCTGATCAGATTAATGAGCTATATTTACTGCTGCCCCTTCTGGGCAGTGCATCTAGTTCTCAGGCAGTGCACCTAGTTCACAATTATGCTTCCTCTATATGATCTGCATGTATATGTATGTATTGTTCAGCTGGTTATTACGGTTTCTGTTATTTGTGACAAAAACGTTATGACTTGGACACTGATTCATTCAGTATTTGTTTATGCCAAGAAGGGAGGCATCAGACCAGCTAAAGAAAGCTGAAATTCAGGATTACCAGCCCTAACATGTTTTGTTTATTACACAACAGAGAGAGCAAGAACATGTCTTGGCAATGGGATCACAGGTGTGATATCTCTTGGATATCAGAGTTTGCAGCAAACAAAAGTGTCTGGGCTTAAATTAAATTAATTTCTTCTATGTAGATGAGGAATTCAGAAGGAAGCAATACACTGACAAGTGTTTTGTAAGTTAGGTGGAATATGACACCCAGAGGGAATCACAGAATCTAAGAGACATCAGAAATCTTATTATCTGAATAAAAGAGAATATAATCTCCAGAATTACTTGGGGCATGAAATTTGAGGTAGCAACAGGAGCTGTCTGCTGGAATACAAAATCCACAAGGTAAAGCTCAAGGTGCAGAGCTCTGCAACAGTGACCCTGCTCTGTCCATCAATTGGTCTGTTTAGGTATTTCCTAGTTTCAGAAATTAGTGTTCAGGCAGTTGATTTTACAAGATTAGCCTTGATTAAGACTGATCGGTTTTAGATTCCCTTTGGGAGTCACAAAAAAGTCTGCTTCAAGAATGGTTTTATCTTAAAGGATTCCCATCACTTGCACAGCAGAAAATTCAGACTAATCCTTGTTCACTTTATGGCCGATTCATGGTGAGTGTAGTTTGTTTCAGCCTGGACAGTGCAGTCATGAGGGCAAACATAAAAAAGAAACCCTTGAAATCATGCAATTTTTCTTAATAATAGTGGGATCCTTGGCTGAGGGTGCTGGTACTTAAAAGTACCTGTGATTTTAACTTTCAAACAATGTGCACTAGGGATCAAGTAATAAAGTATCTCAGATACATTAAACCTTCTGTTGAACACGTACCCTCTGGTCCTGGCCAGTTACCCAAACAGGTTGCTTCCCAAATTATGGGAGAGCACTTTAACTGCCTACTTTAAGTGTCTGTAGAAGGCCCTACCAATTGAAGTGCTGTCTGATAGAAGCATTTGCATTATCTGTCTTAAGCTGCCAGTGATCAAAGAGAGAAAGGAGAAGTCGCAGTCCCATTTAGTCAACAGAAGTTATCTCTGGCTTCACAGGGGTCTGGATGACCCCCATCCCCAAGATGGTCTCATTGCCTCGCAGTGATGAAAATAAATTACAGAAGACAAATGAGTGGAAGGACCAAAAAATACTTGACATGAAATGAGGTGAGACTTAGTTATGCTCCAGGGACTGCCTACCTATGGGGCTTGAAGAAGACATAAGAAGGCACCTTCCTTAGACTCTCTGTATGGTATCCTGTCCCAGTGAGTGGAGCTGCTGGCGAGCTGCTCCAGCAAACGCCTTCCAGTCACCAGGGGCTCAAATGAGGAGTTTCAGAGAATCCTCCGAGAGAGAAAGAGCTGTTTTCTGGTCCCTGAGTCACGTCTCCATTTCCTCCTTGCTATTGGCCACAAGATGGTTATGGGTGCTGTGACCAACAGAGAGCATCCAGCCCATCCTCCTGGATGGATGGGCTGTGCCACCTCTTGATGGAGTGCTCTAGCAGAGGCAGAGGGAAAGGATGGGCTGCACATGTGCTGCCAACTCCGTTCTTGTTTTGACCAGACTTTCTTATCCTTACAAGTCCTCTACAAGTGAACTAAGTAAAACTATTTCAAGGGAATTTTAGCACCAGAGAAAATTCCAGTCCCTTTGAAATAACTCCTGCACCTTAATTTTGTCTCCCAGTTCATTTGTAGCTTCCCTGTCAGGCTACCCTTTGGCTGAGCAGAGGGAGTGTTACTGCTGGCACTGTTACAGCCTGATGGGCTGGTTCTGTTGATACTGAAGTTTGATAAAAACAGTTCTTATATCAGTGCTTGTAAACAATTAAACAGTGAAATCATTTCACTGCCTAAGACACTACAGTCATAGAGTGTTTGACACTAATGCTGGGGTCTGG
Source organism: Aegotheles bennettii (assembly GCA_013398125.1). Taxonomy (NCBI): domain Eukaryota; kingdom Metazoa; phylum Chordata; class Aves; order Caprimulgiformes; family Aegothelidae; genus Aegotheles; species Aegotheles bennettii. The sequence continues at coordinate 67,955 of VZRW01005864.1, forward strand.
CAAGGAGTTACCCACATATTACAAACATGCTGTTCCTCTTGATCTTTAGCTCCTGGTCCCCCCATGTAAAAGTTGTTCCTTGCACTTCTTACTGCTTTAGCTTGCTTGGTTTTGTATGGCACAGTTAGAGCCTTTCTCAAGCTGTGTGTTTTGTAAGCACGTGTGAGGCATGCATTTTATCAGGGGCTTCACTTTGTAGCTGGTCATTACACAGCTGATTATCTGCATGGATTGCTGGTTGGGTTTTGACTGCTTAGCAATTATTTATCAATCAAGCCTTTGGGAAATTAGCAACTGTGTTTACTCCTTACAGTATTTTGTTTGACCACTGTGCTCAGAGGACCAAAACAAGAAGCTGTTTTGATTCAGAACAGAAATTACTGTGGCCTGTAAAGACTTTCCTAGCTACGCTGATTTTTACTTTGCCATCTTTTTTAGAGATGTGATGTGTCACAACCTTCTTTCCCTTTCACAGAATCACAGAATTCTAGGGGTTGGAAGGGACCTCGAAAGATCATCTAGTCCAACCCCCCTGCCAGAGCAGGGTCACCTAGAGTACATCACACAGGAACGCATCCAGGCGGGGTTTGAATGTCTCCAGCCAAGGAGACTCCACAACCTCTCTGGGCAGCCTGTTCCAGTGCTCTGTCACTCGCACAGTGAAAAAGTTTCTCCTGATATTCACATGGAACCTCCTGTGCTCCAGTTTGCATCCATTGCCCCTTGTCCTATCATTGGACGTCACTGCAAAAAGCTTGGCTCCATCGTCCTGACACCCACCCTTTACATATTTGTAAACATGGATGAGGTCACCCCTCAGTCTCCTTTTCTCCAAGCTAAAGAGACCCAGCTCCCTCAGCCTTTCCTCATAAGGGAGATGTTCCACTCCCTTCATCATCTTAGTGGCTCTGCACTGGACTCTCTCAAGCAGTTCCCTGTCCTTCTTGAACTGTGGGGCCCAGAACTGGACACAATACTCCAGATGTGGCCTCACTAGGGCAGAATAGAGGGGGAGGAGAACCTCTCTCGACCTACTAACCACCCCCCTTCTAATGCATCCCAGGATGCCATTGGCCTTCTTGGCCACAAGGGCACATTGCTGGCTCCACATACTCACTTTCTGAAGGCAGACACCTCTTGGAGTCACACAACAGTCTGTTTATAACAGGGCTCTCCTTTAACAGCTCCTGTGGGAACAGGGTTGGGCATGCACAGCATGCAGTGTCTCGTGATAAGGTCACACAATGGAAGTAGAAAACATCCTTAACTGTTTCAGGTGTTTTGGGTTATTTCATTAGGAAACAGAGAGAAATGGTCACCAAAAAGTGGTGTTGTATATGGTCAGAAATTGCAAAATTCCTTCAGTTTCTTGGAAGAAAACGTGAACACAGTATTTTTAAAGCCATTCGTTTTTTTGGTTTCTCATGATTGAGCATGGAGGATGCTGTATGTCAGTCCTGGGGGGTGGGGGTGAAGAGGAAGCAGAGTTAAGTATGAAAAATTTTACTATCCCATGAAGATTTATGGGAAGCAAGTCATCCTGTCACAAATCAAAAGCATTTTTTCCCAATGTAAAATCAGGTTATTTTTCTTTTGATAACTGCAAATTGCTTTTAATTTAGACATTTGAAAACATGCTGTAAAATTAATGCATTTGTATGGTGAACTGAAAAATCATATTATCAAATGTTCTTATTTTGGTAACATTGAAACTTTTATGGAAAGTTCTTCCTAAAAGAGAAATTCATCAAAATTCTTCCTTTCCTGGAGAAAGCTTTATTTTGCAAGATTGCATTTCCTTGCAAAACAAAAAGCAGTTCAGAAATTCCCAAGATGTTCTTGATGTTTTATTTTCATTCCAGAGTTGAAGATGATTTAGAGAAACTCTTGAAAGTAACCTCCAAACCGAAACCTAAGGTGCCATCAAAGCCACCACTCCCTCAGAAGCCAGCAGTGGTCCCCAGGAGCAGCAATACATCTCCGCTGGCAAAGCTGAAGGAAAACAGGATTCAGACAATGAACGAAGTGGACATTCTCCAGTATATCCAAGAAAATGAATCTGCCAGCAACGAAGATACAAGCCTTTTTTAAATATACATACCTTTAAAATGTAATGATGCCTTCTTGGCCCAAACTCCTGGTGAGCTCAAGTGGTGGTAGCAAGAATTGACTGATGGTTTTACTGTCACAGTGCTCATGTGTGTACCGTGATAAAGAGAACAGCAAGTTTGACTAGCAGAGGTTTGACATGATGTTTTCAAAACAGTGCAGTTGTGGTATAATGTTGCCTTAGATTTTCAGGGTTTTACAGAGAATGTAGATAAGGGCATAACACTACAGATTGTCTACCACTATTTTAGTATCAACATAGTACAGTTCTGGCCAGTTTAGTCCTGATTGAAAATGGTAAGCGTGTGGCAACTGTGAATAGTGTCCAACAAATAGTCTGAGGCAGGACAGGGTGCTGTTCCTGTCATTTTAGGCAGCGTAGTTCAGCTCCCTGGAAAGGTCATTTTCCTTTTCTCCTATGCATTTTTCTAGCAGCCTTTTCCTTCCTGAGTGGTATTTCAGTAATTTATAAGCAGGAACTGTTCAAGTATAGATAACAGTTCCTCTGTAGTTCAAAAAAACACTGAAATCTCACTAAGCTTGACAATCTGTTGCCTTTGTTGTTGTGCAAAAGCCAACTTGTAGGATAGCAAACATGAGACGCTCTGCATCTCTGGCCCCTGGGGAGAATAGCAAATGGCTGAAGGTGGCCAAGAGTGCAGCTCCAGACATGTGCAGAGGTTGTGGTGTGTGGGAGGTTTGGATACCGTGGGACTCATGTGAACCTGCTCAAGATTCACAAGGGCTAATTTTTTCCAGCCAAGTCTTACTGGGCTTCCACTGGAGTTAATGGAGAGAAAGAGATTTCTCCAGGGCATGATTCAGTGCAGGTGTGCTGATGGAGAACTCTGCATTGCTCTCTGGAGTCACTCACTCTCCCTATCTCCTTCCCTTCTCCCAGAACTTAAAGAAGTCAAAAGTTGAAATAAGTTTTTTTGATAAAACACTGGCAACACTTAAAACAAGGGAGGGCAAACTTGGGATTATCCAGAGGAAAAAAAACAGGAAGAAAATATACTGGAGAAATTTTAATATGCAGGAAAAGAAAAATATAGTAGAACAGGCATCCCAGACTGCCCTCTTCTTTCCTGAGCTCATTCCACATGTGCTCTATCCAGATGTGACGACAAGCTCCCCAGAGGGAAAGTATTGATATATTTAAGCCATATCACTATCACCAAATTTGCCTTTCTAATATAGAATAAAATAAAGCATTATATATATATTTTTAATAATTAGTATTTCCTTATTAAGCCAATGGAAAATATGATAAAGGCGTTTTGGTTTGATGGGACAGATAAAATGTAGCCATTGGTTCTTGTCTATGTACAGTATGTTTCAGTATAATAAAATCTTTTGCTAACCTGCAGGTGTTTGTTATTGTTGTTGTTCTCTACATTGTACAGTAGCAGCAAATCAGAGCTAAAGGATGGATTCCATTTAAGACATGAGGAGTGTTACATGGTGGTAGAGTGCATGCTCAGCTAAAACCCCGTGTAAATAATTATGAAACCAAGAATGTAGCTGTGCTCATGTTTCCTTGAAAGGTGAAGGTAAAACTATATATGGGCAAAGGTAGTACCTGATCCTGTCTGTTCTCACAGTGTCCTGGTGCATCTAGGATGTTTATCCCATCCTGCAAAAGAAGAACAAAAGCACAGAGGAGAAAATAAATTACTTGCCAGCGAGCAGGCAGAGAATAGCAGGCAGGAGAAATTAATTCAGGACAGCCTTCATGTTTCACTACCTGATGTCATGAACTGTATATATAACTGAGGGCTGGGGGATCTGGATCTGCACTTTATTCAGCACTATTTGAGGAGACTGCTTGTGATCATGTATTTTTGGCCTACAGCCCATCACATGGCCTGAACACTGCTAAAACCACCATACTGAGAGCCATGTGTTTAATGATCAGGAGGCTGATTGCAGATCTTCACCCTCAGTGAGGGATCAACAGAGGAAAAGGATTAAGATTTCTTGAAGTATATTAGAGAAATCATAGAAGAACCGAGCCGACAGCAGCCTGGGAAGACCAGTTTGTCCACTATCCTGCCCTAAGCAGGAACATCTGGCCTGTGTCCTGCTGCTGGCAGTTCTTACTGACCAGGACAAGGTGTTATTGGTGTGAGGTTACAATTCAAAGAATAGGCAGATGCCAGAGCAGGACATGGTAGCTGAACATGGTTAGGCTGGAGAGATCACAGAATCACAGAATTCTAGGGGTTGGAAGGGACCTCGAAGGATCATCTAGTCCAACCCCCCTGCCAGAGCAGGGTCACCTAGAGTCCATCACACAGGAACGCATCCAGGCGGGGTTTGAATGTCTCCAGGGAAGGAGACTCCACAACCTCTCTGGGCAGCCTGTTCCAGTGCTCTGTCACTCGCACAGTGAAAAAGTTTCTCCTGATATTCACATGGAACCTCCTATGCTCCAGTTTGCATCCATTGCCCCTTGTCCTATCATTGGTCATTACTGTAAAAAGCTTTGCTCCATCGTCCTGACACTCACCCTTTACATATTTGTAAACAAGGATGAGGTCACCCCTCAGTCTCCTTTTCTCCAAGCTAAAGAGACCCAGCTCCCTCAGCCTCTCCTCATAAGGGAGATGTTCCACTCCCTTAATCATCTTAGTGGCTCTGCGCTGGACTCTCTCAAGCAGTTCCCTGTCCAGTACCCGAGATACCCGAGTGTGGGCACTGAATTACTCTTGCAGTGGCGGTAGAAATGTCCCTGTTATCTCTCATTGACATTTTTTTAACCTGTCCATAAAACTGGCTGGAAAGCAGCACTGGATCTGTCATGGCCTCCCTGGGTGTACAATTACAATTCCTTGCCATACTTTTGGTAATGTTTTCCTACTGTTAGGCAAAACTGTTCCTTCCTGCAATTTAAGGTTGTTACTTCTAATTCTCATCACCACAGGAAAAGAACAAAGTGTATTTCTATGAGTCTCTTCTCTAGACTGAACAACTCTGCCCAGTGAAGGTGTCAGCAAGACAGATCAGGACATCACTATGGTACCAGCTGCTCACAACTTGGTGTGCTCTAGATGAATGTTGTCTTGCATTGGATTTCTCCCCTGTTTTTAGAAGAATTGCTACATATCCACATACCAATTTACCAGGGGCAATAAAGGATGCCAGCATCCCACACCCTTTCATTACCACTGCTTGGTGCAGTGACACAATGTACAGCCTTTGCTCCAGCTGGGACTATGTTTTTCTTTCACTGTTCCCCATAGCCATGTCATCTGCCTGCCCTCCACCACCTCTAAGAGTTCCACTCTGAAATGGTTCATGCTTTTGCAAAGCAGTGGGAGGGTACATGTTATATATTACCATCAGAACCGTGAGAACATTCCCAGTAATACTGATATAACAGTACAGCTGCATCCATTTTGAATAGCCAAGGAATACTTTGCCACCCAACCCTCCCTAAAATTGTCAAATTACCTAAACAACACAGGGAAAGAAGACCTGTTAATTGTTTCCTGTGCTAGTTAAGGTCAATGTTTTACTTCAGAAAAAATCTGTCTTTTCTGTCAAGGATCTGACATGAAAGGATCCTTCATAAATCCCAGTGTTACACATTTGTTTTACAATGCAAATGTCTAGCTGCAGTAATATTTATAGGCACTTAGAGGTGAGTTAGAGTCCTTGAATAAATTATATATAATGAATCATTATTATACATGAGGAGAATGTCAGAAAAATGTAGCCCAGAAAAATTGAATATATTATTTTAAACGACATAGGGAAACCACACAACATACTTTGCATCCTGCCAGACCAGAACTTTCTTTTTTTTTTTCCATACATCACTTCTAGTAGCAGCTATTTTATTAGCCTGCTCTTGACAACTCTTGAAATTCAGTTATGGACTCTAATGCAGTTCCTGGCTGACAGGCATCACCTTTTGACATTAGTAATAGCTAGCTCATCAGAAGATTTGAAGAGCAAGAGAGTTATATTTAAATCCTTACAAAAGATGTTTTCTCTAGTGATTAGAACTCATAATAGGTATCTCCAATGCTTTAAAAGCTGCTTCTTGTTTTGCATAATCTGCTTGTTATGTGGTAAAGCATTAGTTAACAAATAACGCTACATACTTCATTATTTGGATCACAGTTAAAATACTGATTTCACCAAGCTGGTAACCTGTGGGTCATCTGCTCAGGTCCATTCTGTTGCTAAATTTTTAGGAAATCTAATTCCCATGTAGCATTTAAGATCTAGTTCTGTCAGTGACAATTTGGGTCGGGTCTAAAAAATAGTCTATTAATTGAAACTGATATTTCTGCTAATCTTTGCCCAGATGTTAGCTTCTGCAAAGAAGCTGAGCTTGCTACAGCAGAATGTGCAAGTCAGCTTGTGATTTAAGGTCATGAAAATCCAGCACGCTCAGGGGGCACTAAGACATTAGCTAATGAAAGGAGACTGTAAATGATGAGTCCCTGAGGTCGTTAGATTTAATATAGAGTACAAGAAAGCACTGGTATTTCACTTAAAAATGTGACTGTCACTAATGTCACCAAGGATTCTTGAATCTTTGTGTATGTGTGCATCAACCACATTTCTTACCAATCAATGTGATCACACATTGTGACAGTTTAAATCTCTGTAAGTCAAGAAGAGAGGGGTTTTACTGTGAGGTTTTATCTACAGTATTACTTTCCATCTCAACATCAACAACAGGACTGAATAAAGTCACTCAGTTGCTTTCTGTATTGCACCCATTCCTTCCTTGATTTGTCTTTAAACCCTTCTGATTCATTTTTTTCAGCCCCCACCGAATCACTGATCTTCCTTTATAGCCTTCCACATACTACTGATATTTAATGTCATGCATTGAACCTAGTGAAGAATTCAGGTGAAGGGAAATAATATGCCTGTGTTACTGGAGAACCATCAGTAGGCTACGCTGCTTTGAGTGAAAATGCTAGCAGTGAAAGGTGATGATGATAAATTTAATTAATAGTCAAATTAAGTTCAGAAGTCAATGAAGCTGCTTAAAGGATTGATTAGTCATACATATTTAGGGACTAAATTTTATTCATACCAGGATGTTGTGGATGCTAAAAATTTATATGAGGTCAAGGAGACACTGGTTAGACTCATGGAAGAGAAATGTATCAAGGGTTATTAAAGATGCTACTTAGAGCTTGGGAAGTCTTTGAGCTACAAGTTGCTGGCACTGAGAAGAATATTCAACAAGCAAATATTTGTATTTCCCTACAGTCATCTGCTTTCGGCTGTGGTGAAGAATACTATACAGGGCTAACCCAAAACTCACACTGAATGACTCACTTAGTGAGGATTTGATGTCTGAAAGAACAGAACATCCTTGGTGCTGTACCATCCTGCTTCCCAGCACCCTCAATCAGATCTGTCCACTGGCCTTTTAACAACAAAGGCACTTCTCCTATTTACTCAGGAGAGATTTGCAATATATACTTTCTCAAAAGCCACTTTTGACATGTATGGTTTATATTTGCAGTGAGCAGTCAAAGTCTTATTGATATCAGAGGAAGTTTTCAACTATTCTTGAATGCTCCTCCAGATCCCACCTTTGATGGTAAGATCAGCAGACACTATCATTTGCCTAGGAAGTCAAAAGTAAAAGTTTTACCAAGGACACCCAGCACTAACCCCTCAATAGACCATCTGATGTTACGTTATACCCTTTTTCAGTGAAGTGCTCAGGAACCTCAGAGTTTGAAGTCACCACCAAACACAAAAAGACAGAACAGCCCACTGCCCCTGCTGCGTTAACAGCCACCGTGGTTTGTTACCCTCAGGTACATTGTCTTTATTATCAGGTACCTAGGAATCATAGTATCAAATTTCATAGAATCACAGAATCATCACAGTTGGAAGAGACCTTCAAGATCATCCAGTCCAACCCCCACCTACATCACCACTAACCCACATCACCCAGTGCTACATCCAGACACCTCTTGAACACCTCCAGGGATGGTGACTCCACCACCTCCCTGGGCAACCCATTCCAACACCCAATCACCCTGACAGTGTAAACATTTTTTGTAATGTCCAATCTGAATGTCCCCTGCTGCAATTTCAAGCCGTTTCCTCTCATCCTTTCACTATGGACACGACAGAAGAGAATGACCCTGCCTCACTCCAACCTCCTTTTGGAAGTTTGGAGCAGTTAAAGCCATGGGGAAGCATCGTGGCCAAGGTGCCATCTTAATGTGGGAGTTTCAGTCATCCAGTCAAATCAGGATTATGTATGAAAACCATAATTTTGTTGGTTTTTGGTAAAAAAATGCAAGCCAGTCTCTCCTTGAACTCAAATACTCACTGAATGTAATTCAGCCTTTTTCTGCCAACAGCAACATTTCTGTGTCATTTGTGCCACTGAAGGATTGCTTCCTGCGACTGCTGGCAGAGCTGCACAGTCAATCTAATCTGTCAGCGTCTCATGCAGATCATTAGAAGCCTGGTGATGCTGATGCTTGGGAGAGGAGGTAAAGGAATAGGATGTGACACCACTCTTCAAGCCTGATTGACTTGGAGAGCACCAGTGAGAATGGGGGAGACAGAACAAAATGAAAGAAGGCATCTGCCTGATTTATACACAGAGCTCCACAGCCTCTCACTTCCCTTGCAGGAACGGTGCTGTAGGGGCTGAAACAAACCATTGTTTAATGGTTCTTTGGTGGGACAAGTGCCATGGTTTTTCAAATTACTATAAAAGCAAATAAAATAAAATGACAATATTATTGGTGTATTTGCTGAGCACTATTTTTACTTCTCTGCTAATTTCTCCGCTTTTTAAGTTCATCCAGGTAATTTGTGCTAATGATCACAAACTTCTCAGATTATTTTGTTAGTAACAAGGCCAATGATTTCACCTCAGAGAACTTACAGAAACTGTTCAGTTTGATAATGTCCAGGTATGTTAACAAGTTCTTACCGTGAACTAAAATAATAATTTCTTTACCTTGAATGGTTAGAAGCACAGCTACCTGGTGCTTTCCCTCCTAATGCAATCAAATCTGCAGGCTGCTAGGATTTGTTTTCCTGCTTATGCCTTCCTGTGTCTTGACCCTTAATATCTTACATATTTAATCTTGTGTACAGTCCCTGAAAGGAATTTTTTGTGCCCAGAACTGCTGGCTAATTATAGCTGCAATGCCTTACTTAAAAAGCAAGTCTAATTCTACATGGAATGATATGAGAAATTAATCCTTTTCATGAGGAATGGAAAAGAAATCCGGGGCTGTCTTCATCAGTAGTTTACTTTAGCTCAAGGGAGCACTTTCATAGCAGATCATCTCATTGGCTCCACTTATCATCCGCTGGTTCCCATCACAGAGCTGCTATGGAGCAAATGGGGCACTTGAGTCCGCGGTAGTCTGGACCCAACCTAGCGCAGAAATAACTTCCCCCAGATGTGCACATGTGGGTGGTGGGTACTCACCACCAGCTGTTTCATTTTGCAAATCCTCTCTTGTTGTGCACGTTTGGTGGTAAACTGAGCCCAAAATAAATTGACCAAAATCAATTGAGCCCAGAATCAACTGACCCAAAGGAAGAAAAGGCCAAAATCACAGGGAGGGTCAGGTGTCCCCTGATCTGCAGATGCTGCAGTGGATTTCACAATACCTGGTCAAGTACCCAAAATACATCAGCTTAGTCTCTGCCCTCCAGGCTGTTAATGAGTTTTGCATTAAGAAAACATTGGCTAAACTAAAGGAACAATGTTGTGTTGTGTGCAAGTAGCAGGGGGAGATGCACCCACATTCCTGCTCCCAAGGAGATGTCCTTATTACTGGCTATAAAATCTGTTTCTTCTTCTAGGAATCCTATTTCTTTCCAGTTTCTGCAGAGAAGGTAAAGCATGATTTTGGCAGTGCCTTGCTTCATATTTGATGGAGAAATGGGAGATGGGAGTTCAGAAGTCCCTGAGGATGAGAAAGGCCAAAGGTTTACAATTTTCCCCTCCTTAACGAGTACCTTAGGCAGTGTAGCAGCAAAAAGTTAGAAGAAATAAATATTTCCTTAAGCAACAAGACAGGAGACTGTCCCAAGGCTGGCTCAAAAAATAGTGGCTGGGGGTCACTACGAGACGCTGTTGCTTGCTCCCATGTCCCAGCTGGCAGCACACCAGGCAGGCAGGGTGTTGGTGTGGCTGTGCCCCACGCTAAGAGCACTTTCAGCCAAGGCTGACAAGCAATGAGGCTATCCCAACCTGTGTTGCACTTTCTAGATTTACCAGCTCCAGTTTTCCCGTATTTGCAAGTCTGTGTGCGACGACTCTATTTTGCAGAGCAGTCGTGAGCTGACCCAATTCCTTTTGATGCATTAATTACCAGATTGACTGCCTTCCCCTTCAAGGTACTGACCTACAGTGGCTCATCCAGTAATTACTTTGGATGAAATCTCTAATGTCTGCATTTACCACAGCTTTTAAAATCCATTTCCATTACTGAGTTGTTTGGTTGTTTTTTGCTGGGGGGGTTGCCTTTTCCTTTTTTTCCCTTTTTTCCTTCCTTTTTTTCCTCCTTTTTCCCACTTGGCCTATGGATTTACCAGCTTTCTGAGAGAAAATAATGGCGGTTTTTGTCTTAGCCATATGATAAGAAGAGAACAAGAAAAACTGGGAGTTTAGTGGAAAAAATAAAAGTGTTTCCCTAGAGCCAGATTTGAATAATGAATCCCATTTAATTCTACCAGAGATCCACACAGGGAGTTACACAGGGCAGCACTGGAAACCAGTAAGAGATCCCAGGATAGCAGATATCATCGTTGTCTGCTGTCTTGTCTTGCTGTGGAGACTGTGCTGTTTGGAAAGGACATTTCAAAATGTGCTGGACAAGAGTGACAAAGTGAGCTCAGCACAATGCCCCTACCCAGGGACTGCGGTTTCCACTGGTGTGTGACTGTCAGAGACCTGCTGCCTCCCTTCCCTCTGCCTGCAGCTATTTTAATAATAGCCGTGTCATTAAAACAATACTCTGTAATTTTAGACAGTTCTGTAGAGACTGGGATTTAAAACTCTGGAGTCATTTATAGGCTCTGTGTTTCTCTCTGTCTGATAATATGTATGTATATAGTACATATGAGAACATGGAAAAAACAGAGGCTTATTAATCTTCCCAGAGTTAAACAGGGAGTCTGTAGCAGAGCCAGCAAAAGATCTGTCTGGTTTCCTATCTTGGCCACGAACCTCAAGGCTAAACTAAAAATACAAACAAAACAATCTCGTGGGCTAAGGGATTTTGTGATTTGTTTTGCTTTTTTGTTATGTGCATAGGGATGATGTGAAATACTCTCCCTCTGGAAAGTTTTTGCCTGCCTTTTCTCTTGTTTTGTTAGAAATTCAGGAACACGCTTGGAGAGCCAATGAACTGGTGACATTGCAACAGATGAAAGGGAGGGAAAACTAATAATTGGACAGGATAATTTGGTATTACAGGTTTTTAATTTCTTTTCCAGTTTAGTTCCTGTTTCATTTTAAGATGTCTAACAACGTTTGTGAGAAAAACAATGTCTGTTAGGATCGCTAATGAGTTTTCCCAGTACTAAGGGTGTGAGATTCTGGGTTTCCTTTTTTTTTTCCCATTAAAATATAAGAAGGAAATGGATGACCTTAAAAAATAAAAGAGGAAAAGCTTAACTGTTTTCTTTATTATGTCAGCAAAATAGGCTCAAACTGCAAATTCCTTTAAAAGTGGCCTTTCTCTTCCACATCAGTCTCCAGTCCATGAACCCACCACAGTTCAGTCACCACAGACTACTCAGAATCGATGTGAATAAGGCATTTACTGGATCTTTTTCAGAACACTGCAAGACAGAACTTTTTAAAGGGAAACTTTTTTGAAATCAAAGTCAACTTGTCACAGCAAAACCCACAGATTGCCTCCGAAGGCATAAACACCAGAAAGCCGTCTGTGTTGCTTCCCCCAGGATAAAGCGATAGAACCTTTGTGGTTTCCTAAAGAAATAGGTACTGGATACAAATACAGGATAGGCCCCATTTTTGTGAGGTTTTTCACAGCTTCCCAGAACCGGGGCTGCTCTCTGAACAAAACAGAAAAACAATGCTGCCCTTCAGCACGGGTGTAACCATGCCTGAAATGGAAATGGCATCAGCTGCCCCGGAGGCTGTGTTGAATGTTCTCTTGCTACAGCCTGGAAGCAATGTCCTGACAGCAGTCCTGGTTCTTAGAAACACAGTTATGAAATACCTAAAGAGTGATGAAGTGCTGACTAAGTAGCAATGACGTAGAAGTGTGACTGTGCACTTCACAAGCAGAGAAAGCAAGGTGGGTGATTTAACACAGAGGCTTTCGGGGCACTGAAGCATGACGGGCTGATGGCAACAGGGCTTTCTGCCCTCGCTGCACCTTGGTACGTGGATGTGTGGGCAGGGAACTTGCAGGGAGAGTGAGAAGTGAGAGTTTGGAGTATGAATACAAGCATAGTTTGCTGGCATCTGAGTTGTTTCTAATCACTGGAGGCTTCTGTTGTTCTTTCCTTATTGATTACACGTCACAAATGAGACCATAATCCCATTTGGCACCTGATTAAACCAATAGGAACATGATCATTATTGTTATTAAGTGGCAAGTTATTCCTGCTGAGGATGAATATGTCTAACCATTTCCCGTATAGGCCACTGGTTTTAGTTCCTTAAACGTTGCCAGATTTCGGTTGTTCAGGATAACATTTCGCATGCTTGGTTATTTGCCTCCAGCTGAGATATTAAGAACTCTTCAGCTCAAACAGTTCAGCAGCCTTCAGATGAGGAAGTTGTACAAAATTCTTCTTTTAGTCCATATGTTTTTTTCTTAAAACTGTGTAGATGAGAAGGCTTTATAATCCCATGTCTTGAAAGAAGAGTTTGGGAATCATCAGAGAAATCACTTGGATATCAGAGTTGGGCCTTTTGCCTCATTGATTAGAAGCAGACAAGTAAAGCCCAAACCTTCCAAAATTTATCTGCTTGAGAAAAAGGAGAGTGAAAACAAAACAGTAAGGTATATACTGCCAGTACCAAAATATTGTGGGTGATTCTGTAAATTTTCCTGTGAACGTGGTCTCACCTAGCTGCCCATCTGCAGCCAGCCTGTGGACACATCTCTCCTCTGTAAGCCCAGCATAGGGGGAGGCTGAAAGAGACTTCCCCTCCCTGCAAGCAGATCTCTCAGCTGCCAATGGTCAGCTCCAAAGGGGCTGTGGCATCTAGCAAGTAAGCATCTTGGAGCTGGAGAGGATCTACAAGAAAGACTTCTGGGGGCCAGCAGCTGCAGGTCAAGTAGATACTAGATACCCATGTTCAGGCAAAGGAACCAAACCTCAAGGGTGGTGGTTTCTACCTCAGCTGGCAGCTGAGAACCCTTTTTTAGTCAATGAGAACAACTGGTGTTTCCAGGCTGCTTCATCTGACCTTCATCTAAGCTGGGGTGAGATGAAATACCCTCTGGAAGTGCCTGTTTCCCTCTAAAAGGGACCCTGGCCAACTTGCTCAGCTGCAGACTGTAGGCATCTAAACTTAGGTGAAATGGATCCTGCCTGGGGAAGACTTTCTCCTCAAAAGTCATGCTGGGTCTACCCTGAGCTGTAAGCGGAGGAGACAGCCACCGCCGCCCACCAGCTGCCAGGAGGCTATTCCAGGCTGGAACCCATGGCTGGAGCCATGCCATGAGCATTATTTTGGGCCTGTTCCTGCACATGTGCTGTGGGTCATTTGTTAAGAGACAAGCCAGACAAAAAATGCACAGGCAGTGGGTATGCAAGGAGGCTCATGACAGCTGATGCAGACAAAACAGAGAGGTGGTGGCTTGTCCCAGGTGGGAATTGTCTCCTTTCAAGCTGTGGTGGGCCATCTCCTGTGGGTAAGCAGAGGGGTGTCCCTCTGCCAGGGTCTCACCTTGTGGCAAAACTGCATTTTCACAGGGAGTCTTTAAAAAATTGATTCGTGCATGTTGATCCTGGGAGAGCTGTAGCTGGAAGTGTTGGGGTGGTGGATCCATTCGTAGGGAAATCGTATTCATAGGGAGTCTCAGTTTCAAATCACCACAGAAAGGCAAAATCTCAAAAAGACAAACAAAACCTCCTAACCAAAACTATAAAAGAATGCACAGACCAGAAACAATGAAAGTAGGTTCTCATTTGAAGTATCACTTTTCCCCTAAAACTATAAAATTATAATTTCATTTTAAATTTGTACTGCTAGCCAGGAATGAGATACGGGAACAATTGTGACAGCTTTAAAACAAAACAAAACAAAACTTGAAAACCAGAAATTCATTCAGAAAGCCACTGCCCTGTTGCAATTCTGTTTCAATAATTTTTCACTGGGTGTTAAACCCAAAGCAATTTTCCTCCCAGCTCCAGACCTCAGCTGTGCTGTGCCGCTGCATCCTAGGGTTCTGCTAACCCCATTTCAGCGCGAGGAAGGGAGCCGAGTGTTGTCTCCTGGGGACTGACAGCCCGTGTGAAGAGATGCCTCCTAAAGCAGAAAAGCTGAGGGCTCTGAGACCTATCAGTGGGGGAAAAAAAAGTACATTCCCTGGCTGTGAAGCCATTAAATATTTGCAGCGTCAGGCGGCAGAGCACAGCTGTGGTGTGACGTTGGTGGATCACTTGCCCATCATGAAGGTGGTGTGCCAGGAATGAGCCCGAACCCCAGCATGTGGCCTTAACCCCACCAGCTTTCCACCTCACTGTGACCTGGTGCGGGGACAAAATGCCAGTAGCAGGCAAGGGGAGAGGCTGTCTGAGTGTCCAGGAGTGGCGATGGGATGAGGCAGCACACAAAGGGGAGGCACAGCTGAGTTTGGCGGTGGAAAGCTCGTGTTGCTCTGCAGTTTTTCAAGCTTGCAGGAAGGTGACAGGAAGATCTTTGCAGAGGGTTTTCATCCTGCTCGTCTGCAGAGTTCATATTCACTCTGAGTTCCTTTCAAACCCAGGGTGAAAAATGTTTTAAAACCCACAAGGGGAGACACTTGAGGAGAAAAGTGAGACACTGAGAGAGTCCAGCGCAGAGCCACAAAGATGATTAAGGGAATGGAACATCTCCCTTATGAGGAGAGGCTGAGGGAGCTGGGTCTCTTTAGCTTGGAGAAAAGGAGGCTGAGGGGTGACCTCATCCATGTTTACAAATACGTAAAGGGTGAGTGTCAGGATGATGGAGCCAGGCTTTTGTCAGTAATGACTAATGATAGGACAAGGGGCAATGGTTGTAAACTGGAGCATAGGAGGTTCCATGTAAATATCAGGAAAAACTTTTTCACTGTGAGAGTGACAGAGCACTGGAACAGGCTGCCCAGGGAGGTTGTGGAGTCTCCTTCACTGGAGATCTTCAAAACCCGCCTGGATGCGTTCCTGTGTGATGTACTCTAGGTGACCCTGCTCTGGCAGGGGGGGTGGACTAGATGATCTTTCGAGGTCCCTTCCATCCCCTTAGATTCTGTGATTCTGTGTGATTCTGTGATTCTGTGAAAAATGTCTTTTGCTTCCATGCAATCTGTTGAATTGGTGGCTTATTTTGGAAACCCTGGGTGGTAAATATTTCAGGAATAATGAAAGGGAACTGTACTTGCAGCTGGCCTGGGGGATCTTAATGAGACAAGCTCTCTGATTTGCACTGCAGCATTTGTATGCAAAAAGTAAACACCATCCTGACTTCCTTGTGCAGACAGGGGGCTGGGGAGTGGTGCTCCCCACCTCTTTCATTCCCCCAAAAGGCTCTTTCCCTTGCTTTTGCCAAAGGTGAGTTTAGTGTCAGCCCATCCAGCCAAAGGTAAGAGCTACTTATCTCATGTGATAGTGGAACCATATTTCATTGGCAAGTTATCCAAAGGGCCATGGATCTACATAAAACTTTGCATGTGTAAAATTAATATGGTGCCTTTCCTTCATGTGTGCTGTTACAGAAGCTCCAGGCTCTCCTCAAGCGGTGATTAAGCTCAATTTGTTGAAAGGAGCACAAGGCATGTGCCTCCTGTCACACCAAAATGAATCTAACCTGATGTGGCCATGTGCTTCTTTATAAAACAAAACCTCTAAGTCTCCTTAGACAAATGCAGGGAAGCCATAGAGTGCTTTGGGTTGCTCTGACCTCCTTTGGGGGCTTCACGGATGGCCTCCAAAGTTACCTGTAGATGGTGTCTCAGCAGCAGCTAATCCAAATGACACGTGTACCCAACCCCAGGCTGTGCTAGTCCTGCTCCCCAAGCCAGAAGAGCAGAAGTTGTGCCAGGCAGTGGACACAGAGGGAGCCCTTGGCCTGTTATTCCATATTCCACGTGCGTGCAAAGAAACCCAACCCAACCCCATCCCCAGACACTGCCTCGAGCAACCGAGTCAAATAAACGGAACACGCTCCTGGCAGCAGGCTCAGGCCCTGCCTCCACAAACAGTCACGGGAGGCTGGAAATCAATTAACTGGAAATCAATTAGCAGGGTTTGTTCCAACAGGAGCCCCACTTCTCTTGCCAGCTCCCTCCGGGGCCTCCTTGGGTGCCACTTCAAGCTGGCACACCCAGCCCTGTGGCTGCCTCGTCTCCTGCTGCTGCAGGTGGGTGGGAGAAGTGCTTGGAAATAAAGTTCTGCAAATCTTCATTGTCTGACAAGGAAGGGGCAATATGGGGGGTAGGTGGGAGAAAAGGGAGGCGGCATGGGGTGTGGGGAGCAGGGTGGGCAGGTGAAAGCCAATGTCAACGCCCCACCATTCATTCTTCATGGTTGGGAGCTACCTTGAGCTACCTCTTGCAGGTCCCATGGAGGAAGGACCCTTCAGGAGTGCCTGCCAGGGCTGCAACACCCAGTCGTTTCATCCCAAAGACTTGTTATTTGCTCCAGGAGATTTCCTTGATGTGAACTGAAGTAGCAGATGAGGAGAAGAGGAAGAACCTCTTCAAAAGCTCACACTTGAGCCAAGGCAAAACACTCAGGTAGATGAACCCATGTTTCCTTTGCTGATTCCAGTGGGGAGGCTCATATGGGTACAGACTTGCAGGACTGGTTGTATTTGTACATGGAATGAGATAGATAGTATTTTGATGATTAAAAGTACCTGTTGCTGTTAACATCAACAGAGTGCCACCAGGTGAGAGAGAGAGATGGAAAACAGCAGCACTCAATTTTGCTATAGAAAGGCTGAAGCACTGCTAGCAAAATCCAAGCACTGCCCTCACTGTTGGGGTGCCCCTGCTTCTCCCCAGGCATTTCACAGAAGCACAGAATCACAGAATGTCAGGGGTTGGGAGGGACCTAGAAAGATCATTCAGTCCAACCCCCCTGCCAGAGCAGGACAGCCTAGAGCAGGTCACACAGGAATGCATCCAGTCGGGGTTTGAATGTCTCCAGAGAAGGAGACTCCACAGCCTCTCTGGGCAGCCTGGCCCAGGGCTCTGTCACTCTCACAGTGAAAAAGTTCTTCCTTATGTTCACCCAGAACCTCCTATGTTCCAGCTTGCACCCATTCCCCCTTGTCCTGTGACTGGCCATCACTGAGAAGAGCCTGTCTCCATCCCACTACATCAATGGGACTATTGGATAATGCAGATCTCATCTCACTTGTGTCTGTAGATCACTACTGACGCAGCCACACTGCAGCTAAGGCTTGTCATCCTCAAAATTCAGGCCCATTGGAGTGCATAGGTGATTCTGTGTAACTGGGGTCTGCTTTTGATCATGCGATCCAGTCTTCAGATCTCCTGTCTTGGAGGAACATCATACACAAAAGCAAATTTCTCAAGGAACAGATGGGCCCTTAATCCTTCCCCCCGTGGCAGGGCTGGAAGATGCACTATCACTACTGTTTGGTTAGCAAGATGTCTCTAGACATTGGAGACCATAGTTCATGTTTCCCCTGTGACTGAATTGGTTTATTTTTACACTGGCTATCCCCTGACTCTGGGGTTGATGGTAGGTCTCCCCGCTGCCAGGCAGTACTCACCACTCATGCCCATTTCGTCCCAATCAATACAAAATAAAACACCTTTCACAAGAAAAACTTGCTGTATCCCTGTCCTGAGTCTCTGCTGGCCAGACACTCAGAGCTCCCACTTGTTAGGAAGGTGGCACAGGTTCATCTCCCCTAAGGGAGACACGGCTGTGCATGTTTCCCTAGGCAGCTGCCTAACCACTGACCCAGCACACGGGTCTCACCACATCTCCCCAGACGTGTCTTAAACACAGTTTGATCCTACTCAGCCAAGGAAAAGTCTGAGGCATTTCTGGGGGTGCCCAGAAACATGCCTAAGTCTGTGACATTCAGTTTTCCCAATTTGCAGACCTCGGGGTGGATGTCCACCTCTGTGTGGTGGCAATAAGCCTGCTGACAGCAGACCCAGCTTTTAGCAGCCACTCTGAAATTTGAAGAGTTAGACATCAGCTCACAGAAACTGTCCACCATGGGTCCATCACTGACCTGGGGGACCAAAATGTCAGTGTCTGAGGGGTTTGCAGACAATAGATGCTCCAGGACTAGGCAACTGATGAATTTTCAAAGATAAGATTCTGAAGTCACATCCTTCAAATGACATTTGGGAAGCCTGAGAGTCACCTGAGTCTTTTTGTGTATCACAGTTAACTGAAAAGATTCTCAAATATATATATATATATATTTTAAATTATTTATTTATTTATAGGGTGAATGGTTCCTAAGGCAATCTGACAAACTTTTGACATCTAGATGAATGTCTGGGCTCTGAGAAAGAAGGAGACCCGACTCCCACTGGCTTTCACCCTTAATGAGGGAAGAGTGACAGTGCCCTGGGGACCAAGAACAGATGATGCTGGGGAAAAGGGAAGGTGGTTCACGCCTTGCCCACACATTCTCATCTCGTTCCCATTTACCTCTTTCAGAATGTGGTGCTATAATGCAGTATGCAGATTGTTTGTGAGGCTGATAAACACAAGAGAAAGCCACGTGTTCCTAAATGTCCATAAAGCCGCGTGATCTCCATTTCCCTAGAAACAAAATCCATCTGTGTTGGGATGTGCCCTTGGGATTGCGCAGTAGATTTTTTTGTACACAAGGACAATGAATACATTAAATCGATTTGCTTCTTATCTGATTCTGGGGCTTTTTCACTCTTTTCAGTATGTAAATTGCTCCATCCTTTTAAAGGCTGTTCTACCTATGATCTGAGCAGCTCAGGATGTCTCCTGCAAAGCCCCATGAACAGAGTACAAAGGGTGGCCCCTTCTCCTGTTAACATCACTGCCTTTGATAAGGTCTCCAGTAGTCAATCACCTAATTCCTTCTATAAGAGTGTGAACATAATGGGAACCCAAAGGAAGTGCTTACAGGAACCAAAAGGAGGTGTTCTCCATGCTCTGCTTTTGAAACACTGGGATTTCTAGCAGTGAGCCTTGACTGGCACAGGACACCAGAGCTCAGCAGCTGGGAACTGGTGATAAGCAGCTGCTGGCATGATCCGAGAGGCAGACGTGGCCGTGCAGTGTTGGAGGCAATGCCTTGCAGCAGGACCTACCTTCTTGCTTTCTCCAGTCCAATGCACATGAATGCCAGGTGCTGCACCAAGACTCGGCTACTGCCTTTCTGACACCAGCCTGATACCTCAACAAAATAAATACAGTAACTGGGAGCAGAAACATTAAAAGAGCCTGGAACCTGTGACTGCTTGTAAAGAAAATCTCCACAGATACTTTGATCTTGAAGGCATTATGATGTGGCTCTTGTATCTCAAGCAATTATTTGACATTGCTTTCACTAAGTCACATAGGAGGGGTTGGCATTTAATTTAAGTATTTTGTTGTGAATTTAAAAACAAAGGGACAGATTTGTATCTCTGTTCCCAGGTTTTCCCCACTGCTGAGATATTTCTCCTTTACAGAAGCTGGGGGAAAGCCAGAGTCCAGCCCTGGGGCTCCAAGAGAACAGACACAATACTCCTGTGACTTGCAGAATTACACAATTAAAATGGCCAGGAATGACTGCTGGGTATTACTGTTGTTCATTTGTTCCTATAGTCAACCCCCATTTTCCTGTAGAAATAGCTGATTGTAGAGATCTAACAGGTTTTGAAATGCTTCCCTGCCCTTCAGGATGAAACCGCTGGGCTTAGAGGTTTACCTGGACTGCTGCCAGTGGCACTTGTACACAGGAAAAGTTTGCACCTCAGTTGTCTTTTCCTATGAAATGATCTGCTATTGCTAGTGTCTACAACAAGGTGCCTTTGCCCACGTGTTGCCTTTCGTTTCTCCCAGCTGTAGGAGGACACCTGGAGTTCTGGTACCCTTTGTTAATGGCAAAGATCTCCTTCCCCATAGCCTCAGGATGTCTGACCCTTCAGGAAAAGCCGCTCCCAGGCCTGATCCTTGGATTTAGTTGTACATATCCTCAACAAGCACCTGATAGTAGAGTGGCTCAACTGAAAAAACAGGGGATGCCACTGATCTCCTGTGTGAAAAGGCCTCTGTGCAACAGGTCTGAGCACATTCATGGACCTACCTGAGCTGGGCCAGATTTTTAATTCATTACAGGCTAGTCAAGCCAGGAGACATCCTGAGCTTTTTCAGACAGTTTGATGAATCTCCTGTGGGGCAGGGTGGCTTCTGAAGTACCGCTGCTTTGGTCTGTCCATCTTGAATGACTCTGGATCCAAACGCTGAAGTTCTGAGATAGGATCCTTGGTCCATGCAGGCATGCTCAGCTCTGCACCAGCCAGCTATGCAGAGGTGGAAAAGGGTCATGATGGTGGTTTCCTGAAGCTGAACTTGTTTGGCCATAAGCTGGGTGTATTTCTTCCTGCTAGGCACTCAGTTCTTGCCCAGCGTGGAAAGGCAGCTGTGTCCAGTTCCTCTTTTTCCTTTAGAAATGCTGCAGGAAAGAGTTCCTCTAGAGAAGACAGGCAGTTAAAAACAACCCTGTGGACAGTGGTCAATAATGTGCTTGTACAGAGCTGCCTCCCTCTCCCTCTGTCACAAATGTCTCCTGTGCATGTCTGTGGTCTGCAACCTTGGAGGGGGCTGCGAAGTGAGTGATGGATTTACATTCATTGGGAGAAGATCTGTTATCAGCAACGCTCTGGGTTTTGAGCTCCTCATGTCCGTAACTTCATAACTGCTATAATCTGACAGGAAAATTGTCTACTTTCTAGCAAACACCCTGCTCAAAGGCCATGGTAGTCATTGGCTTATGATGACACCTGGTCTTGAGTTCAGCCCCACAAGGGAGACAGTTGTTTGCTGAAGAGTGATTTGTGTGTGCAATAGGAAAGAAAATCTGTGTTATTTCTCATATACACTTTTCCATGCCCATGTGCTTCAGCAGGTCTGGTTGCCCTCTCCTGAGGAACATCGTTTGAACAATACATCCTCCATAACTCCTGCCTGGGACGGTGAAAACTCAGCCTCTGTTGAGGAAAGCTTGACACAGCATTGTGTCAGACATAGTGTGAGAAGGTACTGCCTGCCATGAGAGTCACGATTCCTCTCAGACACCCACCCCTCTCATCTAACCTCTTGCTGCAGGCTGTGGTGCTCCCATCATTTCTGCTGGCCCAGGACATGCCCAGGATGGTGATCTGGGCTTAGGTGCAGATCTCAACATGCAAAACCAGCCCTGCCTGATGAGTCATATGCACCCTGAAGAGATTATTCAGCTTCTACACAGCCATGGCTGTCCTCTCCAAAACCATTGACTGGTTCGAGCTAAAAGCACAAATGCTTTAGCTCTGAGGTGCCTTGTCCTGCAGCCTTCACATGCAGCCAACAAAGGGCTCACGCACAAGAGGTCACACCTGTGACCTTCTTATGGGAAGGAGCAGACCTGACAGGTGACCCAAATTGACCAAAGTATTCCATCCCTTATGCATCATACTTGTATGAATCTGAGGGATCACAAGGGTCTGTGTTCTCCTGACCAGAGTCTCATCAGACATGGCACAAAGCTCCCCCTGCACAGCTCAATGTTTAAACAAACCATCCTGGATATTCCCTCTTAAGAATAAGCTGCAGTGATTGAGCAATTTCCATTGCCCCATATCTGCCGTACAAAGCAGGTTCTGCTCTCCTCTTGAGGACACACTTTCTTTAGGACAAATCTTTCAAGGACAGGCTGTGCCATCACTGCAGAGAAAGTGTTTGGGTGAGACACAACGGCTTTCTCTTTGCAATGTGGCACTCACGTCTGCTGTGCCAGGGCCTTTCTCTCCCGTGCCTGTACCTGGGCTCTGAAACACCTGGGTTTCAGTAAGAAAAACTCCAGTGTTGAAACCCGGGATGTGGAGAAGGTTTGTTTTCAGGACTACAAAATCCTTGGGGAGGAAAGGAAACAAGAAGAGATGGGTTGGCAAATGACCTGATCATGGTCTCTAATCATTGACAGGAGCACCTCATACCTGCTAACAAGCAGCTTCCAAGTCTGCCTCTTTGGGTAGCAGATATTGTTCCAGACCAAGAGGTAGACATGAAATTATTCAGGTGTTTATTAAAAAGCACCTTACAACCCTATTGGGAGGTGATGCCCTGCAGGAGCTCAAGCCCTGGGACCAGTTGGCACAGAAGGACCATGCCAGTGCAGGAGCAGCCCATACTGTGAACTGGCTCCCAGACCTGGGAGACCATCAGGGCCAGACATGAGCCAGGGACCACCAACCACCTCAGCATCATAGGCAGAGTCCTTCTGGTGCCTGGCCCCCAGGGCTGGTGCAGGTTGCCTTTCCCCAAGGGTTTGACCAAAGTGCTGGGACTGCAGGTTTGCTGAAGCATTTCCTGGAAGTCACAATGTGAGGCAAGAGTACAGCAGTTCTCACAAATGCCTTTTTTCTCGTAATGCTACACAAACTTTTTGCATTGACTCAGTCCTTAGGAAGGTGTTTTCTAAACAAAAAGTATTCCCAAGATAGCCATGACTTCCCAAAGGATGTTAATTAAAAAAAAATGCACTTACCATGACGAAAGATGACAGACAAACACACGTGGAAGAGAATTAAACTATTTAGTGTCTTGTGAGCTCAGAAGGAAAGATCTGTTTCCCGTTACAGAGCCCATTTCTCATAGATCTTAGCTTGAAGCAGTTAATTCAGTGAGTGCCAGCCAGGCTTTTAATTTTTTCTGTACAGTTTTGAGTAGCACATGACTAACAGGCCGAGACTCACTGGTAAGTGTGCAGAGGCCTCCATACTGCTGCTTTGCACTGGTGTGGTTGACTTTTATGGAGTTGCTCCTGATTTGCACTTGTTAAGAGGCTCAGAAACATGACAGCAGATTGGCAAGTTATCACAGAGCACCTCAGCAGCAGCAAGTGCCCAAGTGTGATCTGAGCCTCTGGCAGCAGAGGCTGGGTTTGACATCATTTAGCTTGCAGTGAGAGAGAACACAGCTACACAAATTGCCTCATATCTCCTGCAGGCTGAAATGTCAGCCCAGACAGTCATCACAACTCCCACTATCCGTGGGAATGAACGTGCCTGACCCTCTGCCTGGCAGGATATGCCTCCCATTCCTTGGGATGGTCTCTGTGCCCATGTCGTTGCCCCTGGTGATTTTAGGATGTTGTCTCCACTTGCATCCAGCAATGCTGGCTCCAGATGGGCTACATGTCCTGCCATGTTACATCTCCTATCACAGGCACGCCATGTACTGGAGCCATGTAGTGTCCAGTGCTCACCAGGTGTCATGGCCATTTAGTTATGTCAGTAAATCCATGCCTGCTGAGCATGGCTGGTCTCCAACCACCGCAGCTGGAAAGAGCTGCTTGGCACGTGGGCTGGCACGTGGGATTGCTGTGCACCTTTTGGAGGTGCACCGTTTGGTGGCACTGCCTCCTCAAAGATCTCCACCACCAGAAGCTTCATCCAACCCCAGCTGTGAATAAGGAACAAGATGTCCCCACTGAATCCCAGAGGGCCCTGCAGAGGCAAACGACAATTTTAGGAGGTCAGACCAAAGTCCCAGATGGTTATTGTGGGAAGAAGGAGGAAAGCACTCACGTCTGCCTGTTTGAAGTCAGTGAGAAATCAGCCTGGCGATGGGCTCTGCTGCCCAATCTGCTTAGTCAATGGCTGGGACTCTGTAAAACCTGCTTCCCACTAACTGACCCATCCCCTAACCACCTCTACCCAGTGCCTCACTGTGCACATTGGGATTGCAGACCACAAAACTGCACCATTGGCATGCTGGCCTGCCAGGGACCTTCCACACTGGGCAAGTCCTGTTTCGAGGAACAGCCTTTCTTTGTTGAGCTGCAACCTAGGGCAAAGGTATATTTAGTGCTTTTTTTCACTTAGATCAGTCAGTGGGTGCTGCAAGCTTGGATGCAAAAAGGAAACAGGAGAAGCAGCAAGGATGGTGGGGGGCAAGTGGTTAAACTCCTTGCAAGCAAGGGAATAGTTGATAGAGAAAGAGAAACACTGAACTTCTGAATGTTACTGGCAATTAACAATTCAAAACTCCAGCAAAATAAAATATTTTAAAATATTGTATGTCCATGAAGATTTTATACATGGAATTTTTTCCAACAGTCCCAAGTGTTTAATAAATTGTATTTATCTCTCCTTTAGTCTGCCCTTTTGTTCATGAACTAGCTAAGTGAGGTCAGAGGGAGAGTGAAAGCATTTTTGGCAAAGGGAAGCTTTCAATATGTCACATTTAATAGAAGTAGTAAGTACACAAAATCCCAGGATCTATAAAGGGCTTTGTACAGGGAGGTTAATTTGCATCTCTATTGGATATCTTTCCCTAATTATCTTATTGTTGTTCTTACTTCATTTACTGTGTGGATGAGTATCAAGGCATTTCCTCTGCCAAGCGTGGAATGGTTGACACAGTTCACTGAGGAGCTGGGACCCTTGAGCACAGCCCAGTCATCGAGAGTGCTGCAAGCTCTATGTCACACCAGAAGTGAATCGTTAGGAAGACATGCCCACAGGGACTTCCACTTCTTTTCCCCTGTCTTTGCACTCACATTTTATAGCTTGTAAGATTGCCGGAGCCAGAACTTATTTGTGAATCCATGGATGGAGTCGAAACGCAGAAAGCTGGAATCAAAATAATCCTCTTCCTGGTTTCTGAGGCACTCTTTATCTCTGAAATGTTTGCAAATACTGAAGCCTGTTCTGTGCCAGCAAGGCCAGGACAGAAGAACCCTGTCATGCACAGTCTCTTCAGCAATGATACTGTTTTGTCACATCTTTTAAGGATTGGCATATTTTCCCATAAAACAGGAGAGGTAAGTGCCTGAAGCCCCAAGAAAAGCAAATGTCACTTCTATCTTCAAGAAGGAGGACCCAAGAAACTACACACTGATCAACCTCAAATTCATCCCTGAAAACCATTTCCAGGTACATGGATAACAAGAAAGTTACCAGGAGTAGTCAGACTGGTTTCTCTATGGTCATGCTTGACCAACTTGACAAACTTGTATGATGAAATGACTGGCCTGGTAGATGAGAGGAGAGGAGTGGATAGTGTCTATCTGAACTTCTGTGAGAATTTCAACAGTCTCACATTAGATCCTCATAGACAAGCTGTTGATGTATGGGTTAGTTGAGCAGTGAGGTGGATTGAAAACTGGCTGAGGAGCTGGGCCCAGAGGGTGGTGATCAGTGGCTTGAAGTCTAGTTGGAGGCCGGTGATTAGCAGTGTACCCCAGCGGTCTATACTGGATCCAGTGCTGTTTGACATCTTCATTAATGACCTGGATGAGGGGGAAGAGTGGACCCTCAGCAAGTTTGCAGATGACACAAAACTGTGAGGAGTGGCTGATATGCCAGAGGGTCATGTTGACATCCAGAGACCTCAACAGGCTAGAGAAATGGGTCAACAGGAATCTCATGAAGTTCAACAAGGCAAAGTGCTAAGTTCTGTACCTGGGAAGGAACAACCCCATGCACCAGTATGTGCTGGGGGCCACTGCAAAGCAGCTTGGCAGAAAAGGATCTGGGGGTCCTGGTAGTCACCAAGTTGATCATGAGTCAGCAACATGCCCTTGCAACAAAGGTAGCTGATGTTATCCTGGGCTGCATTAGACAACATATTGCCAGTGGGTCAAGAGAGGTGATCCTTCCCCTCTACTCGGGACTTTTGACATCACAACTGGAGTGCTGGGTCCGGGTCTGGGCTTCCCAGTACAAGGGAGACATGGACATACTGGAGAGAGTCCAATGAAGATGATTAAGGGTCATCAGGAGAGGGTCTGAAGCATCTCTCCTATAAGGAAAAGCTCAGAGACCTAGCCTTTTCAGTGTGGAGAGAAGGCTCAGAGGGAATCTTATCAATGTATATGAATACTTGATATTTAGGGAGGGTGCAGAGAAGTCAGAGCCAGGCTCTTGTTGGGAGTGCCCAGTGACAGGACAAGAGGCAAGGGGCACAAACTGAAACATGGGAGGCTCCCTCTGAACATCAGAAAACACTTTTTCACTGTGAGGGTGAACAAGAACTGGCACAGCTTGTTCAGGGGGGTTGTGGAGTCTCCACCTTTGGAGATATTCAAAAGCTGTCTGAACAGAGTCCTGGGCAATGGGCTCAAGGTGGCCCTGGTTGAGCAGGGGTCTTGGACCAGGTGACCTCCAGAGGTGTCTTCCTACCTCAACCATTCTGTGATTCTGTGATAGCCCACAACAGCAGGAAAATCATATATCAGGGTGTTTCAGTGACCTCTGTTGAAGGTGGTCACTCTGGAGGTCACTATCTCTTATCAACTCATCTTCAGAGCTGGAAGAAGAGCAATGAATTCCCATAAGAGTGACTCAGTGCCTAGCAGCCCCCTCGGGGTCAGCCCTCCCTTGACTTTGCAGCCCATCTCACTGACTTCCACTGCCATGTGCTGCCATCCCCCTTGCAGTCTCTGTGACAGCATCGTGCCAGCTCCCCACCGCATTTCCCCACAGGGAACTCAGAGAGGGTTGAGGGTGGGATAGGAGCTGGGGTTTGTATGTCGTTTTGGCTCCCCACTGCTTGCTTTACCAGATGGAGAGGCTGCCTGTTACCACAGGCCTCTTCACTTAAGCTACTGTGTTTTGCCTGTCAACTTGCACTCAAATCCCATGTTGTTTATCAGTGTACTTATTTTCTCTGGAGGAAGGTGAGCAATATAATTAACGCTGAATTTCAGCTTGTAAGAAAGCAGACTCCTTCACTAACAGATGAAGATTAATGCAGATCCTTTCCTTTTCTCAAGACTTCATACTTGGCTGGCCTGACTCCTTGCATGGATGTAGCCTGCATGTTTGAACAAAGAGCAACTGTTTCCCAGGCATCTTTGGCTCCTGCTGTGCTGAGATCTCATTTGTTTCCTGAAGCACAGTGATGACTGATACATCTTGCACCCATGCCAGCGCCTGAAGCTCAAAAGCTGAGGATGCTGGGCAGGCTGGAGCTGGTGAGCTGCAGGGACACCAATGAGCTGCTCTTCAACACCCTCCAGTCATCTAGATTAGGAAAAGGAAGCACAAAGATGGACTTTCTGAAATCCTGAGAGAGTTTAAATGCTAGCTGTTTCTCAGCAGCAGAGCCCACACTGCAGTTTGAACAAACTCACAAATCCCCTGTGGCTCCTAATATTATGCTCACATGGCAAGAACACCAGGCCAGACTCAGCCCTGAGCTGGAGGTGGCATTTGGTGCTGTCACTGGGGAAAGCTTGAACCCAGGCCACACAGGAGCACTGGTCTCACCTTCAGCTGGGACAGGGGGGCTCTACTGCTCTCGCCCAGGCTGCCACCTGCTTTCTTATCTGTTCTTGCACCGAAGTTGGGAAGGTAAAATGGCCATGAGGTCCTCCCTGGGAGGACACACTTGGGCAGCTGGGGTTTATAGGCCACCTTTTACTGGATTGCCTTTATAACACCATACACTGGTCTTATTTCCACTTTGGCCATCCAAAACTGGGAAGACAAATCCTCCTACCTGATGTGACTCCTTCAGATGTAGGTACATAGTCAAGAAGAGGAAAGGAAGGACCATAGAATCTAAGAATCATAGAATAGTTTGGGTTGAAAGAGAGTTTTAGAGGTTATCTAGTCCCACTCACCTGCAGTGAACTTCAACTAGTCCAGGTTGCTCCAAGCCCCATCCAATCTGACCTTGAATGTTGCCAGGGATGGGGCATCTCCCACCTCTTTGGACAACTTCTGCCAGTGTTTCACCACCTTCACTGGAGATTTCTTCCTTACATCTAATCTGAACCTACCCTCTTTTAGTTTAAAACCATTATTCTTTGTCCTAGCACTACAGGCCCTGCTAAAAATTCTGTCCCCATCTTTCTTATAAGCCCCTTTTAAGTACTGAAATGCCACAGTAAGGTCTCCCTGAAGCCTTCTCTTCTCCAGGCTGAACAACCCCAGCTCTCTCAGCCTTTCCTCATAGGAATGGTGCTCCATCCCTTTGATCATCTTTGTGGCCCTTCTCTGGAACCTCTCTGTGTCTTTCTTGTGCTGAGGACTCTAGAACTGGACACAGAATTCCAGGTGAGTGCTCACCAGAGTGGAGTAGAGGGGGAGAATCACCTCCCTCGACCTGCTGGACTTGTTTCTTTTGATGTAGCCCAGGATATGGTTTACTTACTGGGCTTCAAGAGTACATTACCAGCTCACATCGAGATTTTCATCCACAAGTACCCCCAAGTTCTTCTCAGCAGGGCCACCCAGCCTGTATTGATACTGGGAATTTCCCTGACATGTGTGCAGGGCCTTGGGCTTGGCTTTGTTGAACCTCATGAAGTTCACATGGGCCTGCTTCTTGAGCTTGTCCAGGTCCCTCTGGATGGCATCTTGTCCCTCAGGCATGTCAACCACACCACTCAACTTGGTGTCACCTGCAAACTTGCTGAGGGTGCACTCAATCCCACTGTCTATGTCATTGATGAAGATATTATGCAGTACTGGTCCCAGTATGGACCCTTGAGGGACACCACTCATAACTGATTTCCATCTGGACATTGAGCCATTGACCACTACTCTCTGAATGTGACCATCCAGCCAACTCCTCACCCACTGAACAGTCCATCCACCAAATCCATACCTCTCCAATTTAGAGAGAAGGATGTTGTAGGTGACAGTGTCAAAAGCCTTACAGAAGTCCAGTTAGATGACATGAGTAACTCTTCCCTGGTCCACTGTTGTAGTGACTCCATCATAGAAAGCCACTAGGTTGGTCAGGCAAGACCACTTCTGCAGCATCACATCCCTGGGGACTGGGGAGGGAGCTGGGCTTCCCCAGCATTTGAAGAGCTGTGCAGAGCCAGGCTCAGGTGCTGAAGAAGCAGTCTGATTGCTCAGCACTTCTGGTAGCTCTTCACATTTTGTTGTAGACATATGGAAGTGCAATGCTACTGCAACACGGGTATCACCCGTCTGGAGATAACACTCAGCAGACCCGTAGCAGGCATGGATCCCCAATCTCCCTGGTGCCTCACAGCCTGAGAGTCTCAGCAAAGCTGCAGCCTCCCTTTTCCTCTGCTCCATCCCTCCTGCTTCTCTGCAGGAGACAAGCCAAGTCCCATTCTTACCTGGAGGCAAGTAAGAGCTTGCTCTGCAACCAACTCAAAGTGCAGTGCCATAAATACCCTTCTTTAATCCTTCTTCTCCAAGGGACTGAATCTCCTCTTTTCAGCAGGGACACTGCAGTTTGGCTGCCTCTGCCTTGCCTAACCCTCTACTTCAACTTGCTTAATGCTCTATTTTGATTCCTTTTCCTCTTCACCTCCCAGAAGTTTCTGCTGTTGCCGTGACTTTTCAAATATGTCCACCTGCCTTCAAATGGGCCTCATTTCCACTTCTGGAACTGTTTAAACTCTCAGTGGTGACCTGTTAAGCCAAGCCTTTCTTAACATCACACGGTGACAGAATCAGGACACAGTCTTGTGCTTAGCACATCACCATCAGAACTTCTGGGTTCAAGAGGGTGATGAGCAATTGGCACTCGGAAGCAGTCCTGACACACAGTGCTAAAAATAAGCATACAGTTGTAGCTGGTCACCTGAGCACTGCCAGACTCTCTGTATAATCCACCAGGAGAGACAGGAACTTCCAGAAGATAATTCAACCTCCTCAAGATAAACATTGTTTCCTGTTTGTCTCCATTTTCTCAGTTCCATCTTATCTACCTTCCTAAGCATTTCTGCAGAATTTAAGTTTTGTTCAAGGTGGCAATTAAGGTAAAATATCCGTGCAAATTACATTAGTTCTGGATCATTAGATCCCTTCCCAATTTCTGAGCCAATGCTGCCAACCATTTTCAGAAATGCCAGCACTCAATGCACAAACCACTATTATCCTTGCCGTTGCAGACTTGTCTTCTCCCAAGATGTAAGCAAATAACTGGTGTTATTCTATGCTAATTAAATAACATCACTTCACAGATAATTTGCACTAAAGAAAAGTGTATCAACAGTTGTTTTAATACCAGGGAATATAAGTTCCAATTTGGGAGAGAGAGAACTCTGGGAAGTGGCATAAGCAACATGCCATTAATGCAGCTAAAGTACAGTTTCCACTGAGTTTTGGGTTTAAATTCATAGAATAATCAATTCTGGGCACCAGACTACTTTTTCAGGTGCCACATCATACCCAGCTGACAGCACACTATGTCCTCCTGCACCCATGGCCTCAGCAGCTGCTACCTGAGCATGCCCAGCACAAACCAAGCATGTTGTCAGCGGTGTGTCAGTGTAGTGTAACATCTGTGTTCAGGAACATACCAGCAATGCTGCTATTTGTCTTCTGCATGACAGAAGATGAACAGGTTAGAAGGTTTCAAACTGAAAGAGGGTAGATTTAGATTAGATATTAGGAAGAAAATATTTACTGCAAGGGTGGTGAGACACTAGCACAGGTTGCCCAGAGTTGTGACTGCCCCCTCCCTGGAAGTGTTAAAGACCAGGTTGGATGGGGCTTGGAGCAACCTGGTCTAGTGGGAGGTGTCCCTGCCCATGACAGGGGAGTTCAAACTAGATAGTCTTGAAGGTCCCTTACAACTCAAACCATTCTGTGATTCTATGACAGTTCAGCAGTCAGAGCTTTCACCTGGGGGAAAATAATTGTTTTCTTGACTTCCTTTATCTTCTCGTTCTCAAAGCCTGCAGCCACAGCTCCTGTATGCAGGACCACTTTAAACCACGACAGTATGAGGATATTTCAGGTGAAAAACCTCCCTGTGACTCCCACAGGGGCTACAAGGTTGGGAGTTAAAGGCTCAAGGATTGGGATTGTGAATGGTGGAGGACTTAGACCTTCTGAGTTTGGAGAGAGACACAGGAGAAAACACCTACCTTGGCAGGGCTGTGGAGGTAAGAGCCTTTCCCTGTCACCCTAGTGGGTTGTACTGTCCCTTTGTGGTCCATGGATAAGGATGGGGTGGCCAACATCGAGGAAATCTCTTCAATAAGTCAATTTTCAGTAGGTCCTCAGTTACCTCGAGTGAAAATAAAATGTATCTCCAGAGAGCACGGCCTTGCCTACCTAATTAATTACTGCTCAAGGATGTGCTTCAGGCAGTTTCATATAGCATTGAAGGTAAATCGGTAGCCAAAATCCCACTGTCAGAGTCCGCAAAGAGCCAGCTGCCACATCTGCACACACATTGTGGTATTGCCTTTCACTGTCCCTGGGGACACGCAAACATTTGCCATGGACAGAGGAGCTCAGGACACCAAGTCACATAAATCTGAGCAGCACAGAGCAAGCCCATCAGCTGAGCCAGACTGCTGCAATGAACCTACAGTTCCTGACATTCACTGTTCTGGGACAAAGAAGTGCTAAATGCTCCCTTTAAACTCTGGCTTTGAATGGCTCCTATTTAAATCCAGACGGATGCTGCCCAAGCCAATGCAGTGACACAAAGGCACATGGGTGCCTGGCATTTTCCCACGTGGCGGTCCCATTACCCCCTCGGAATATGCAAAACCCAGCATCCCGTTTACCAGAAATGATTTGGAAGAGCTGAATGGCCTGTGCCTATTTGTGGAAGAGGCCTCTCAACTCAAAGCATGCCCAGCCCATAAAGATCTGCTCGTCCCCAGCCACAGCGCTAATGAATGTGGCTGGCAGAGTGGCCTCTCACCCTGCTGAATTGCCAGCTAACACTGACACTTCACTTTCTGGGCTCGGGGAGGCACAGCAGGAAGGTGCAAAACCTCTCGTGCCCAGAAGGACCCTGTGTCCCCCTTTGCTTGGGGAGCGCATGTGGGGAGCGGAGCTTGTGGTGCTGGGGAGCTGCTGCATTAGCCCATGTCCTGGGGACTGGACTGGATCCCACAGCAGCAACACAGCTCCTGCCTTGAGGTTTGCAGAACAATAGTCCTTTCAATTAGTGATTAAACTGGTATCTTTGCAAACTCCGGTTATTTCTGGTTTGCATTTGGCATTATTGCCCTTTTTCTTTTAAGCCAGTTTCAGAGTAACTGTTTTCATCTTACTGAGCTCTTTTTAATGAAATGCCTCCTTCTTACTGAATTGATGCCCCGGCTTGTCTGAAAGCAGTTTGATTTCATTCAGTTATTAATGTGCCTAACTATTGCAAACAAGGGGAAGATCATAGGATCATAGAATGGTTTGGGTTGAAAGGGACCTTAAAAATCCCCTAGTTCCGCCATTCCATCCACCCTGCCATGGGCAGGGACACCTCCCACTAGACCAGGTTGCTGTTTTCAAAGCTTTGGTTGAACTCAGCCAGTACCAAACTTTGATGAAACAAGAACTGCACCCTGCTGGCAATAGCAATTAACCTATAAGTGTTTTTTTCTGCACCTTGAAAAGTGCAAAATAATGTATGAAAACAAGATCTTGTTACTAAAACCAATCTGGTCCACATTTCTCCCACATAGCCAACTTTTTCTACCAAAAATATTTAGACCTCAGCTTGCTATTACCACAAAACAGGAAAGTTTAAGAGTGGTTGGAATAAACTTCCCTGGTTCAGTCACAGCCATCCTAGCTGTAGCCTCCTTGTAATAGACATGATTTAAATTAGTGAGAATGTAAACATGAGTTTGATTTTCTAAAAGGCAATGCGCATTCCAAGCAACTTTTAAGAGCACTTCCAACTCTAGCTTTTAAGAGAAATTTTATCACACTGAGATGAAAGGATTAGAATTTAAAAAGAGTTCATAGACAAGCCAGAAAAATTACAATAAAAAAAAAAGGAAGAAACATGTTAGAAGGAAAAGAAAAGATCCATTGTGAACACAACAACGTCTGTTCTGAAAAATGTAGAAAAGAGTGATGTTCTCTACAACATGATAAGGCGCTTCTTCCTTTCTCCATTATGATTTGAGAAGCGGAAACCATCCAAAATGAATTTCATCTGGCTGGATTAAGTGGGCTCCACAGGAAGGTCTGGTTTCAGTCGCTTAACGGCAGGGATTACACAGTGTGCGTGTTCCCAGCAGATCCTTTTGCATAAGCCTTGATTACCTTCCAGCAGGAAAGCCTGCTCACCCCAGCAGCCGCTCTGCCCAAGGGGCACGGTGCACTTATAAAAATGTATAACAATAAGTAATTACAATTCTATGATACAGTATTCGTGATAGCTGAATCTGTAGTTTGTTGATGGGGTCAGATTAGAGGCTTAGAGCCTGCCTAAGTGAAGGAATTTTTTTGCTAATGAAACTCCAGGTAAATCCTGCAAGTGCCTCAGGAAGGTTTCAGGCAAACTTGACTCTGCTCCTGGCACTTCTCCCTCTGGGCTCTGTTCAACAAAGTACGTAAGTACGTAAACATAAACCCAAAGCTGAGCAGGTAGGTAATGGTAGCTCTGAAAATGAACAGTGCTTTTTTGTGCTTTTTGGCTTGTGCCCAGGATAGATGGTGTCCTGGGAGCACAGGAGCTGAGCTCTGAAGAGGTGTGAGTAGCACAGATGGTCTTTGACAGTGCAGCGAAAGAATTTGCATCAAGGGAGCTTTACCAGGGCAAGCCTTTGAGCCTGGAGGGGTTCAAATACGCTCTTGGTACCTCTCCTGCTTCCAGAACTACTCTGCTGACATCTGAGTAATGGAGAAGAAAGTCTCCATTGAATATGAAGAAAAAATTCAAACAAGAGAGAAGAACGCCATGCAGCTGCATATTCCCACAGTCTACACGTTGATGTCCTTCCATGCATGCACCATCCAACACAGGTGACAGTAACTGTGCTTACCTCCTCTCAACCAGGTTCTAGGCAGCAGCAAGCATATCTAGACCACCATTGATGAAGAATTGTCTAACCTGCTCTTAAAGATCACCAGTGGAAGAGGTTCAGGAACTCCCTGGGCTGCTCTTCCCACTGCTTCACTGCTTTATGGTTAGAAATATCTTCCTATCTCATCCAACTGTTGTTTGCAGCAACTTCAGTCAAATATGTTTTGCCTAGTGCTTCCAGACAGACAGAAAAATCTGCTTTCTGTCCTTCCTATCACATTCAGAGACACTGCTGCCCAGTCCTCTCACCTCAGTCCTCTCTATTCCAGGGTAATTCGTCTGCCATTCCTCCTGACTCAAACTTCTTAAACCTCTGTCCCAGCTGCCTGTCCTGGACAGTAGCCAACTTTTTTTAAACTGGATTTAGTACACAAGCCCAAAACTCATCAACAAAGAGCAGAGCAAAATCACAGCCTGTGATGTTCTAACCAGTACAACCCAGAATACATTTTCCCTTTTATTTAACATTCCATCTTCTATCTAAGATAAACTCATGCTTGGGGACATTTTGGGTTTTTTTGCTGTTTTGCTGCCTGCTTTGTATTTGCACATGTGATCCTCCCTTCCCAAATTCAACATTTTGCTGCATTCGACTTCACTGATTGTACTTTTCCCCTGATTTACAGATTGCTCTTAGTCTTTCTACGTCTCTCAAGCAGGTTTGCAAACTTCCCGCCAGAGGCTTCATCCCTCCGCAAATGAAAGAGCATTCTCTGTATTGTCTGAACTGGAAATGAAAAACAAATTGACCAAAATGTCTGAAAACTTTTGTAAAGAAAAACTCATTAGAGTGAACTATTGACAGCTTGCCTTTGGGTCCCATTTGTCAGCCAGTTCAGCACCTACTTTGTCATGATTTAATCTCTTTCACATAGCTTAGATTGTATAGAAGGACAACATCTGGCTGTGACAACAGTCTTTCTGAAGTAATGATGCAACTTATCAGCTACTTTTCCCCTGCTCACAGGACCAGTTATCCTGTCAAAGAAAGGAGTCAGACTGGAGGCATGTGACTTGTTTTTGAAAAAGCTACTTTTTATTTATTTGCATTTTATCCTGCTGTTGCTTATAAAGTTGTGAATAATTCACGCAGAATCCTTCCAGTTACCAAAGCAAGCCTGACTGGTCTGTCTTCTCTCCAGCCACATCCTTCTCCCTTTCCTTCTGTTCTTTGCTCTCGTCCAGCCCGCTGGGATCTCCTCTTCCACCCTTGTCGCACACTCAAAGATAATTGCTAATGTCTCAAGGAGTGTTTCAGCTGGTCCCTCACTTACCCTAGGGTGAATGTCATCTGTCCCTCACAGCTTATCTAATTTCTTTAATTTATGCTTTACATCTAGAACAATTAACTCATCTAAACATTTCAACACTGAGGAAATTACAGAGCAATAGCAAATAACAGTTATTACACATTGATTTATCAGTCTGCTGACTCAGGAGAAGTAATAGATCTTTTACATCCCATTACTTTCAAAGATACTTTCAAATAGAGATAAACATTAGATTTATTAGCTCTAGTAACAATAGTACATTTATTACCCTGTTTTGAAAATAATACTTTTGCCACAGAGAAATAACAAAGATCAAGTTTGAATTTAATCTTTATATAGTTATGACTCCTTCAAAGGCTATTCTTTATCTTGTATAAAGTCAAAAACTGCTGTATTTTTTGCTTTAAAATCAAACTAGGTTTTTAACCCAATGGTAATGGAAGTTCATAATTTTGTTTCTTAAATCACTCCAACCGTTGCTATGGAAAAAAATTCTATATGGAGATAGGTCAAGAGAAAATAATCTTTCACAGAAGACTGATACTTGAAAAGCACATAAATTATAATAGTTTAATCAAAAGCATAAAGTAGTCAATCTACAAACCTATGCAAGTATAATAATTCAATTCAACTGCCTGATCTGTCTCTCCTGTGCGTATCTTCTACACTATTGTTAAAAATCCATCACTAAATACAGTTTTCCAGGACACAGCTCAGTTGGCCACTGAAAGGATTCTGCAGAGCAGATGAGAAAGGATTGCTGTTGGATAAAATAAAGAGCATAATTCTCACACTTCCTTGCCACTTTGAGATAAATGAGATTTCTCCTGGATACAGAATCCTTTATCTTCTCCCTTTCTGCCGTGCTGTACTGCTGTTGGAAGGCTTGCCACCATTAATCCCTGTCTCAGATATGGCTCCACATCTATTGTGAGTATTTTATCTCCAGGATTTGGTCCCAAGCTCAGTGAAAAAAACAAATATCTTTGGAAAGAAAACGTTGCTTTTCTGAAGCTAGAATTGTTGTAGATCCTAGGTGAACTGTAAACAATTTTACTATTGAAAATGTTTTTGTGTTAAAGTAAGGAAATCTCATATTGTCATCAATGAAATACCTGATCATTTTAGGGTAAAATTAACATATCCCAGAAGTTCCAATTTATTTGCTTTCACTCTTCTCATTAATTCTTCTGTGAACATTCATAGTTTATATGCCACATCTGTGCCAGTTGAGCTGTTTTAATGGAGATTTGCCCTAGGCCTTCTCCTGAGAGGTCACATTGTCCTTCTCATCATCCACCTCACTATCTGTTCTCTGCAAAATGGTTTACCTGGGCCCAGCTACATTTTTATCTGAGAGCTACCCAGTGCCCTTCACCCAATGCTGTTCAAGGTATTATGTTTGAAATGCGCTACAATAAGAGATTGGCAAACATTATTCCCATTTCACAGACAGCTAAAACAAGATGGATTTGCTGAGTGATTTGCTATTGATTCAATTCTGCCAGAAATGGAATAAAATCCAAAGCACACAACTCCAAAATCAGCCTCAATTCATGGGGTGACCCATGAATGTGTGAGACTTGTTTTTGCCTAAAAACTTTGGAGAACTGTGAAAGAATAGAATTTGAACAAAGTTCCAGAATATAGGAGAAGAAAAATGACAAAAAATAAGGCCACGTGTCCCAGGACAGCAGGATTAACCAAAAAGATCTGAAGGCTTATCGTTAATGTCACTAAAAGAGGAAAAGCCATATTTCCTTACAGAAATGAGACAGGGGGAAATATAAACTAAAAATAATGGAATAACAGAGTTATTAGGCCATTGTTTATCTGTTTTTAAGGCTGAGAAGGGCAGGCTTTTACCTAAACTGGCGATAAGCTTTCTAGAGAGAGAGAAGCAGGAAAATCAGGAAGTCTGTAAGATAAATCCTAAAATAGCTCGTGAAAGCTTTGAGCCTCTTGGTATTGAAAAGGCATTAAGTGCAGACAGCATCTGTCCGAGGGTGCAAAAGGAAGCGGGGGTGGGACAGGGAGAGCTCCAGCAGATTTTTTTTCCAAGGTCGCACATACTCCCGCACCAGGGACAGGCCAAGGAAATATGGATGAGGCAAAGGCGCCAGCAGCTGCCAAGGCTGTTCAATAGCAGCAGTGAAGAAATTCCCGAAGTTTGCAGGAATATGCTGGGAAGGGCTGGAGAAAGGACTTTGTTTGGTACCAAACGACAGACCTAGGCTTTCTGCATCCCTTCTCAGCAGCCCCTATCTTCCCCCATTTAAAGTTTGGGGAACATCTAGAAATCAGTTCTATTCTAGCAGAGGTATCTAAACTTTGGCAACATGAACACATTTTTCCTCTTCGCTTTTCCTTCCTGTGCCTAGCAGAGGGTGGCCAGAGTGAATGGCAGCTCACAAACATTCAATCCAGCTTGGTAAAGTATCCAAATGTAGGAAAAACCCTGGGCATTTCTTTCAGTCTCACTGAAGTTAAAAGAAGCAGATACATGTTGTAAGAGTCTTGTATGAATATGACTCCCAAATTGGAGTAAAATTAATTTAGCTGTTGACTTTTTAATCAACCAAAGCATTCCTGAACTAATAAAAAAATTATTTATTACTAATAAATATTTACCAGACAGTTCACTTTTTTTTTGATGATGATTATTTATTCTGACCTGACAAGTCTGAATATTGATGGTCAGGCTTAATAACAGGTAACCTAAAGAATGCCTTACTGTTCCTGTTCACCAACTGGTTTGGGCTTTTGAGTAATATAAAATAATTAATAAAAAATAACAGCATAAGAAGTGCTGTAAGAAATTCAGATCAGTAATTCTTTTGTGCTAAAATTCTGAAATGCTAAACCACCCTGACCTCCAAATAATTCATTGTTCCCAGCAATCAGTTTAACAACCCTAGCAAACAAGTATCACAACACAAGTGACACAGTGGTGATACATTCCCCAAATTCTTCATGCATTCACCTATCTTACTGAATTTAGTCACATAAAATTCAGTACTTCAGGTAAGAAGGTAGCCTTATCCCTGGAGGCTTTAGGTTTTTCTTCCATATTGACCTACCACTGTAAAGATGTATCGTTGTAAGAGCACTATTGATTTTCAGAAGCTCTTTGGAAAAGCAGTATCTTGGTTTCATTAAAAATTGAACAGTGTAGTACAGCAATACATCTGGAAGAGAGCTGAGGTGGTCTGCATTTAACCTCCAACTGACTAAAGAAATAAGGCAAAACCCTGGTAAAAGGTGTAGGTGTCCAACTGGGACTTAGGGTTTCAGTCTTGGACCCGCAGGTCTGAAGATATCTCTGCAGCTGCTGCCTCTCTGTGGAGGTGCCTGGACTGTGGAGGCAACTCAGGATTTTACCTCAGATCTTCTGAACAACTGAAACTTCTCCACTGACTACTTACATCTGTGAGTGTAGCTGGGATAAGTCCATCTTACACCTAAACCCAGTCATGATCCAGATAGCAGATGTGCCCCTGCCCTCCCTGGCTGGCTCAGGGCGCTCAGGGTTGCTGCTGTAGCAAATGCTTGCCTCCATGGTCATGCTGCTCGCCTTTGGTACCCAAAAGACAATTCCTGACCATGCCTCATTTCAGTGTTTCTTGGGGATGCAGGCTACTTCAAAGCCCCCTTTTAGGACTCAACTCTCACATGTATGTGAGGGCCACGAAGATCATCAGAGGTCTGGAGCACCTCTCTTATGAAAACAGGCTGAGAGAGTTGGTGTTGTTCAGCCTGGAGAAGAGAAGGCTCTGGGGAGACCTTAGAGAACCTTCCAGTACCTGAAGCGGCTACAGGAAAGCTGGAGAGGGACATTTGACAAGGGCATGGAGTGAAAGGATGAAGGGGAACAGGTTCAAACTGAAAGAGGGGAGATTTAGATTGGATATTAGGAAGAAATTCTTTCCTGTGAGGTGGTGAGACACTGGCACAGGTTTCCCAGAGGAGTGTGGCTGCTCCCTCCCTGGCAATGTTCAAGGCCAGGTTGGATGGGGTTTTGAGCAACTTGGTCTGGTGGCAGGTGTCCCTGCCCAGGGCAAGTGTGTTGAAGTAGATGATCTTTAAGGTCCTTCCAACCCAACCCATTTTATGATTCTATGATTCTATGATTCTAAGATTGTTTCTATGATTCTATGATTCTATGTTTAAGGTCTCTAGATCTCAGACCCCCAATGTTAGGTGTTGCAGCATGTGGCAGCAGCGATTAGTAGCCCACCCACAAGGCCTGTTGTTGGCTGCACATTCTGGTTGTTCCTAGTGGTTTTTGGTACATTCAGGACTTAGACAGACCCTGAGAGATAAGGTCATAATGACTGTCTAGAACTCTCTAGTGTTTAAACTGCTCTGGTGCAACATTTGGGTGTTATGAGAAACCAGCTGAGCTCTGGGTTGACAACTTGGTTCCTCAGTGACCTGAAGGTTCTTCTTGTTTATTGTCCTGTCTGATGGATAAGGCTGTACAAACGCTACATAAACCTCAGAGGTAAAGAACAAAGTAAAAGTCTCAGACAGGATTTCTGAAAGTTTTAAAACTTTTTCCATCAGGCTGTTCCCAGCAGGCAGAAAAATCCTGGCTGAAGAGTAAAGGCTCCTGAAATGAATAGCATAAAAAGATGTCTTTTATTATCTTGTTTCAAAGTACAGATCATGACCATTAAGTTATTCAGGACTACGAGTTCCAGACCTCCTTTCCCCCCACCTTTCATCTAACCAGCAGAGGAAAAGGCTGTAACAACTTCAGCATTTAGCACAAGCTAATGCGTCTTTCTCTAGAACAAAACATAACCCCTCCAAAATCCTCCATGACCAGCCCCCAGCCCTCAGTCAGCCTTATCCCAGCATCTGTGTGATGTGCACCATGACAGACCAGAGGCAGCGATATCTGCCAGTCGCCTCCTCGCTGACCTTGAGGTAAGAGCAGCCTCCCCTGCTCCTGGCCACGGGACAGGAAAGGTCTGCACTCCAGACGTGCTGAGCAGGGAGCGAGCTGCAGCCCACAGCTTTGCTTTCCCAGTGAGCTGGGCTTTTTCAGCAGCTGCGGTTTGGAGGCTGGGAGCGAGCCCCCCTCCTGCCCACACAAAGCCACACTGATGTCACTGCTCGGGCATGTGATGAGCAAAGCTAAAATTGTCAGTGTCCACTGGCCCTGGGCTCCCCGGGGAGGCTCTGCTGTGGGGCGCCAGGCTGATGGAAACCATCCCACCTGCCAGGAGGGGGGGGAAATATATCTGATC
Source organism: Aegotheles bennettii (assembly GCA_013398125.1). Lineage (NCBI taxonomy): Eukaryota > Metazoa > Chordata > Aves > Caprimulgiformes > Aegothelidae > Aegotheles > Aegotheles bennettii. The sequence continues at coordinate 108,720 of VZRW01005864.1, forward strand.
CCTCATAGGTGTCCCTCTGCCATCCCACCAGACACCTGGGACAATCCCAGGGGGTGACACACAGCTCATGGACATCCATGCTGGCATCCCCAGGGACCATACAGCTGGGGTGAGGGCACTTATACTGCCCCATGTGACATGGCTGTAGGATCCCTCTGGGTGCCAGCCACCCCGAATGCACACATACCCACCTGCACCTTGGGTGTCAGTGTCCCTGAGCCCATCCTGCCCTCTGGTATGCCTTCAAGCTGCAACTCCCACTGTTATTTTCTCCAGCGGGTTGCTCTCCCCATCTTGTGCCACTTTGCTCTCATGGAGTTTGTTGGAAGTTAGAACTAAAGAGCCCATGTCTCTGCCCTTGCCTCACACTGGCTGAAGCTGTTGGGCAAAGGTACCTTTTCAACAAAAGGTACATTCTTCTCTCATGGGGAGAAAGAGGAAAAGCATAACAGGTATGTCGCTGCTGCCCAGAAAAAGTGTATTTGCCTGCATGGAAGGCAGGGATCTGCCTGAGGCGAAGCAGAGAGGTCACCTCAGTGCTTATCCTCAGCCCCCCGTACAGCTGTGAGCAGGTTCATGGCAGCCAGAGTGGGTCTCACAGGTGTCCTGCTCCTCTTCTGCCTTCACCCCAGCTCTGGGGTGCGTCAGACTTCTCAGCACCCTCACCCAACAAAACAAGCAAATGGTTCATGATGGCATTAATGCTCTGAAGTGGTTCAGGCAGGCTCCACTGAAAGCTGGAGTGTGGGTCTACTGGAGAAGAGGTGGTGAGTTACTGGGGCAAGCAGAGGGCAGGCCCCTGTGAGCCGGCCATTGGAGGGGTGGGGGCCTGCGAGGAGCAGGAGGGGAGCCCAGGCACCAGCAGCTCACACACTGTGTTTTTTGGAACCCCCATGGGTTCCAAAACCAGTGCTGCTAGCCAAACAGCATGAAACTGGGTGTGAGGGAGCTTCATGCTTTTTTGCAGCAGCCAAATTTACGCTTTAAGTGAGAGTTATTTTGATTTCTTACTTCAGAGAAGAGCCCCTGTTGGGCTCAATAACAGGAGGTTACATATGGAAATGCAGAAGAGCATAGAGGAAATATAAACTATTCAAATATATTAGTGTATTTTTGAGTGATGAATGGCCATTGCCTTGTGAACAGCTTACTGCTACATCAGCCTTCTGCAGCATCGAATATATAATATGAGCTATTTGCTAGCATCATATTCAGGCTTTTTGAGCCTCCTGCATTCATGTGTGGTTCCCCTGTAATCTGGAGCAAGCCATACATCACATTCAAGCACTTGCAAGGCTGAGTTGAACTGGTGGTTTTGGGAGATGATGGGCATTTTCTGAATGCCTCCAGCACTGCTTCACATGTGCAGAGTGGCTTTTGCACGCCCTGGGCACACCAAGGCTCGGTCCATGGATGTCATCGGCAAAGGCTGGTTGCCAGCTGGTGCTGGCCACCTTAATGGGATGGCTCCCTGCCTCCCTGCCATGTGCTTCCATCCTCCAGCTGGGATGGGAGTGCAGGGAGGGGATGTTCATCCAGTAGCAGAGCCAACTCCCACCCCTCTGGGTTTGTGTTTAGTATGTGTGACCAGGGAGAGCAGGTGAAGGCACAGAGCACACAGAGCACCCGAGGACACCCCCACTGTCAGCGTGGTGACTGCCATGCACCAGCTGGCTTGCCACTCTCGGGGTCCTTGACACCAGGAGGTGATGGGGCTGGTAACGCCAGACAGATGGCCCTAGGCTGGGGCTGGTGGCTCTGTGGCCTCCCCTGTGCTTTCAAGGAAACTAATTGGTGAGGGAAGTGTCTGCATGTGTCAGCAGTGATACCACAGCCAGCAGTGCCATCATCCAGCACCGTGGCTGCTTGCAATGAGCTTACTGAGGTGGTGGAGCTGGTCAAAGAGGCAGCATGTCCTGCTCTGCCACTGTTGTGAAATGCTTCGAGGCAGGACAGAGCAGGAGGACGTTCTCTGATAGATGCTCAGGACTGCTTGAGGCACGTGCTGGATGAGGCTGGGGCTATGAGATGCCACAGGACACTGTAGCACTGCTGTGCTCCCACACTGCGTGGCCAAGCCCATACACACCAGACCAGGCAGCTTCAACGTCCAGGGTACAGCAGGATTTTGGAGGAAGGAATGCTGCCAGTGGCATGAAGAAGAAAGAAAGAGGTGCTTGCTGGTTTAGGCCTCTGCATCCGACACCGCATGGCCAGGAAGGCAGGCATCTCCATCACCCTTTGCTTTTGGTCTTCATGACTGCTGTGTTTTGGGATTGCTTTAGCCAGAGCTATGGCAAAAGCAGAGAGGGCTCTGGTGAACTCAGTGCTATCACTGCCCAGAGGTAAAAAACATGTCTAATTTTTTCAGGATCACCCTAAAAATGCTGTAGAAGTTAGAAATAAGACAGGAGACAAAAAGTGATGAGGAATTAATGGAGGAGTGGAGCTTTATGTCAGGATGCAGAAATGCAGTGCTGGTGCTCCCCAGTAGACCTGTCCAGCACTATCTGTGAGGCATTTATAAGCCATTTTTCCAAAAAGCTTTCCCAAACATGCCTCGGATAAGCTCCAAGGCCAGCCATGGCCACACGTTCAGGCTGGTAGGTAGCAGGCAGAGAGTTTTGCTGTGGCTGCACCTTCGCCTTTGTGGCACAAAGGAGACAAACAGTCCTTGCACAAAACCCCCAGCATTTCCATTTAAAGGCAGGCTGAAAGGATGTGAGACACAATTCGTGTGTGGCCACAAGACAGCTCATTGGAGACAAAAAGGAAAGCTGTATCAATGCAACTTTCCCAGACAGACAAGCCATAACTCAGAGCGCCCTTTTGCAATCTCCTGCGAGGAGCTTCCCTTGAGCTGCTGCAATCTCCACTCATTCATTTCCTTCCCTCCCTCTCTGCTGCTTCTTTCATTACCCATCACAGACCTATTCATGGACATCCCCCGAAAGGTCCCATTTGTTGAGGGGGCTGCAGCACTTGTTTTTGCTTCCAGCCACTGGACATTCTGAGCCAGGGGCCCAGTCCTAGGTAATAAACATCGCCTTTGTCAAAAGGAAGCAGAATTTAAGTACCAATGAACAGTGTCTGTCTGCTAGATAGGGGGCTGGTCTGGCCTTAGCTAGCTATTGAGATGTCTTTGTGCCATGTTGCCATAGCTACCCTCCAGCTAAACAGGGAAAGAGCTCCTTTGTCCCAGATTAAGACCAGCAGACTTTTGGAGCAGAGCCTGATGGAGGATGTGGGGAAGGAGCTTGTCTGCAGCTGCCAGGACGTTTGCATTGCTGTTGTGTGTGCATTGGTCTGGGTAGAAAAGGAGACAGAGGATTGTTTGAAAACAATTGATTTTATATACATATATGTGTGTGTATGCATATATACATGTATTATACGTATATATATATATACACACACACCCCTAAAGAAGGCTGTGGAATGGTGGTAGTTGAGGGACAGGATTGCCAGCAAAGGAGGTGAAACCTGAAGTAAAGAGGACTTGAAATAAATCAATCAGAAGCCCTTGCAGCATTTGACATGGCCCCCAGGGCCGACAACCAAATCCCCTTGAAGGGGGTGACAGGTCCTGAGCAAATAGAATATTTTTAGATGGGGCTGCCAGAAAACTCACATCAAACTAACACTGTCCTTTCTCCTTCCTCACGCTAAGCAGCATCAGTGCTGTCCCTGCAAATCCTCACATCCAGCTTTGCAAACCCAGCAGTGCCTGGGATGGGGGGATGTGTGTGACTTTGCATCAGGTCAGCATGGCAGGCACTGCAGCTCAGGACTCAGGATGGACGGCAAAACCCCTCAGGAGAAGCAAGGAGGCATTTGCCTAAATGCTAAATGTGAGGGGGATTAGCCCACAATTGATCTTTTCTCTGTCTCGACTGGACCTTTAACTCAGTGAGAGTGGGGCTGAGTGTTCCCACACTGCACAGCAGAGCCATAGACAAACACGGGCAGGGTAAAATCAGGGTGAGTGGTGAACACTTGCACCTCGTGCTTGCCCTTTTGCATGTGCACTGCTAGGCCAGGTACAGCCATGACTTTCTTCCTGAGTGCACTGAACGAGGGGATGCTACACAGCTCATTTGCTCCCATTGAAAGGTAGGGGTTTCCAGAGAGGTGATGAGCAGCCTCAGGATCAACAGCCTGATCTAGCTCCAGCGCTGAGTTTTCTTTTTGAGCACCCCTGACTTCCTAAAATGACCCCATTTCTTCAGGGTGCTTAAGCAGCAGGGAGAATTTCAGACCTCCTGAGGCAAGTAACGTGGACTGCTTGGGGACTGAATGTAGATGAATTTAGAGGAAAAGGCTGCATATGTTCAGCACAAATTTTGGATGACATGTAAACTTATTTTGAAGGAAGGACTGAAGACATGGAAGTAAAGGAAAAAATACGATAAAAATATAACAGCACTTTACCAAGGTCACTTGAGTCAGGCTGACTTGATAGCTTTTGGTGATAATAAAAGAAAAAAAAATAAAGCAATGAACAAAGTACACTATGGGCTTTTTTAGACATGGGAAATGCTTTAGATCTAATCTGTCTGGACTTCAGCAACATTTTTGATAAAAGATCCACATGGGAAATTATTGTTTGTGTTGGAAGAAGCGGGGACTGGTATTCGAGCTGAAGGTCTGTCAGGAAATAGCCGAGAACAAACACAACAGGTTCTTCTAAAAGGAAAATAATAGGATGGGGGGATATAATGGGTGAAATTCCTCGGAGCTTGTTTTAGTTAGTTTTCTTCTGGAACAAAAAGTAAGCAAGAGCTAATGATATTTGCAGACAATACACAGTTGGGAGGTATCAGTGAGTTGGAAATACCATAAAGGAAAAACACACTGCCTTTGGGACCTGGAACGAAGAGTTCAAAGTGTCTGTCATGCACTAAGGCTCTCTCTACACTAATTAATTAAACTGAGCCAGGGCAGGTTTATGAACTTCCCTGTGACCACTGGCGAGGATAAAGAGGATAAATGTTTATGTTCTTCTTGGCACTGTTTGACCGGGGCCGAGCGGCTCTGCTAGACAATGCCCAGGCACGGTTTGGGGATTAGCGCCGGCCAGGGACTGCTTCCAAGAGGCTGTTTGGATGAGGTCACTCCTGTTTAGAGATTATGAGAGCTGAGCTGTGTGGATGTAAGCCATGCCATGCCGTCAGGCCCTGGCTCGCTTTGCTGGCATGCCGTAGATGTGGCCTAAGGAATTACATCATTTTGCTGTAAAACGCCTGATCAACTGCAAAATGGCTGTGAGCACCTAAGCAGTGCGTTTGTACAAGACAGCAAGTACAGTCACAGATTGCATCAGGACAGAGACTTCTGAAAGGGCAAAGACATATTTTTACTCGTCTACAACCTTTTCTGGAAAAAATGTGTGTAATCATGGCCTCCCCTCACCCAGAAAGAGTCATACCAACTGGAGCAGGCTGGCATGCGAAGAAGAGATGTTGGAGCAAGCATCAAACACATCCCATGAGAGGGAATTGAATGAATTCAGCCAGTTTAGTCTGGCAAAACAAAAATGGAGAAGCAATTCACTTACACTATTAATACATCAAGGAGTTAAACACCAGAGAAAGGAAAAAAACATGTAAGCTAAAGGCAGCTGTTGGCACCAGTACAAATGTGTCTCAACCAGCCACAAATAAAGTTAGGCTGGAAATTAAAAGTAGTTTTCTAATCACTGGAGGAGACTGCTTCAGCTGCAATCTTGCAGGAGAAACACTGGAGGCAGAAATGAAACTTGATTTAGGAAGTGATGGCTGCACACCCAGGAATACATGCGACATGGTGGCTTGTGACAGCAGAGACTGGGCCCACTGACCAGCGAGGGCTCCCAGTCCAGCTTCTTCCTAAATAATTCATAGCAAAACCTACCAATAACAACCACAAGAAGTGATACTGAGCCTAATTGTTCTCACCATCCATCAAGCTCTTTCACTGACCACAGCCCTTGTGTACACTAGATGAGGCAGGACTGATAATGGAAATCGGTGTTACAATACTCATGAGTACCAAATCATAGAATAGCTTGGGTTGGAAGGCACCTTTAAAGGTCATCTAGTCCATGGGCTTGCTCTCCCCCTGGACAGCTGCTTGAGCATAATCCTTCCTGAAAGACTTTGCCTCGCACACGTTACTAGAAATGAAGGCATGTGAAAAAAAGAGATACAAACTTTAAAAAGGAGGTTTTATAGTGTGTGTAATAAACTGCAACCTGAATACGGTTTAGAAGGCAAGAAATTGTGATAATTGTTCTGGCTAATACCTTCGCAATCCAATTTACTTCTTCATACTTTTTCTGTGCTTGCTTGTCTGAACTATTAGTAGAGTTTTGTTTATTGAACCAGTGATTTTCAACTTGTAGTCTACACAGCCTGGAAGGTGTTTGGGCTACTTGTAAGCAGTTTTGCAAAAAGTAGTTAATAAAAGGAAATCTGTTGTAGGAGCCCTACATTTGCTCTACAGAAGCCTCTTTTGTAGAGAAGTTCAAATCTCTAGCTAGCAAAGTTCAGCTGTCCTCCAAACTGTGTGTGAGCAGGACTGCATTTATACAGTGCCCAGCACAATCAGCCTCTGACTCATCCAGCTTCTGTGGACACATCCATGGGCATATCCTCTCCCTAATGTAGCCAAGAGGTGTAGGGCCTGCAGTTTTCATTATATAAAATATAGAGAGAGCACACAAAGCCTGCAGCTGGATAGGAAATCACCATGTGAGACAAGTCAAGAGAAGGTCTTTACACGTCAAAAGGCAGCAAAACAAAATTATTTTGCCCTGCGGTAGCTCCTGTGCTCTCATAGTGGGAGTTGTCTCTGTGGGATCTGGGGAGCAGTTGAGAAGCCCCAACTGTTGTGGAGGAGGAGGAAAGGCGGCAGTTAGGCAGCTGCTCTGTTTCAGTGCTTCTTTGGACACTTGTCTTTTAGCCAAGTCATTCAGCCCTTGTGTGCAATAGTCATAACACTGCATAGTTTCGTTTTTATCTGTTATTTAGTCATGACATAATGACCCAGAAGGCAAAATCAGCAGCACCATTCAGATCCTCCAGTAGGAGTGTCAGTAGCTCTGAGATGTCTTCTGAGATACAATTTACAAATCCCTCCTGCTTTTTAGGCACCAGCTGCAAGGTTTCCATGTAGATCCAAGGTTATTTGGATCCAAGAGCATGAATCTATTTCCAATACTTGCAATTTGAAGCCAGGTGTATGTGCTAACTTCCCTTTCTTCAAAGCTGCCAATTGGTTACGGGTGATACTGAAACAGCTGGAAAGTGAACCAATGATTGAGATCTGGGCTCAGGTGAAGCAAGTTGATGTCCCTGCTGTGTCTCAGGCAGGGACAAATCATTTACACTCTTTCCTGCATCTTGAGCCATGGTGAGGAAAAATGTACCTAAAATTGTGGAAGATTCAGGCTACAGTGACAGGAACCTTACAAACAGGCTCCATACAAAGCTTTTTAGGCATGATAGATCTGAAAAGCATAAAGGCTCCTTAAATACTTGGGTAGCTCTGGAGATGACAGGTTGCATGTATGTTGAGTATATTTCTTCAGCAGTGTATCTACAGCACAACAGGAGTTGTGCTGAAGTACAGCAGAGAGGCAGAGGCTTGGTCCTGGCCATCCACACGAGAGCAGAGGATTACAGTGGTGTGTAGCTTAGATTAAAGCATGTGCTGCTCTACTATCACAGTTGGTAGCTCAGAGATGTTGTGGAGCCTTAATGTTTGGAGACACTCAAAACCCGACTGGAGATGGCCCTGAGTGACCTGCTGGAGCTCACCCTGCTCTGAGCAGGAGTTTGGACTAAACGATCCCCAGAGATACCTTCCAACTCAGTCCATTTGTGACTCTGTGATATATAGGTACACACACACACATATATAAAAATGTACCTATATGCACACCCCTCAGGGTTCAGAGGCATAGCTGACTTGCAGTAGAAGCTCAGTGAATTACCATCCATCAGCTGATTCCAGTGGAGTTCATGCACCCATCTGTAGACACCTGCATGTGCAACATACAGTAAACCTCTCTTACTGAGGTTTAAAATCAGTCACATTACTTCTCTCCAAAGATGGGCTGGAAGGGCACACCAGGAGTTCAGCAGCACAGTCACCATGGCTCAGCTGGCGCGCAGTGACCTGTGAAGTTGTCATAAATTGAGTGAGTTTCTGGGCCTTGCAGGTATGTAAACTCAACTACAGTGATCATGGAAGCAATGAGGAGGGGTAGGGAAGGCTTGGCCGACTTTAGCTTCATATATTTCTTCAAGATTGAAAAAAGTCTATATTTCCATAATAATCCAGTAATTCACAAAGCACTGTTGCCAGCAGTAAAAACTCGTGATCTGTGTCAACTAAAGATTTAAAGAAAAAAAAAAGCTCTTCAAGAAGATTGCTTTTTAGTAGTTGAGTATTGAGAGCCAGACTCACCACTGAGCTCCATCTGCTTTGCATCATGCTGTGACGCAAGCCCAAATTTGAGCATCACCAGGACCATGCAGAGCAGTTGGGGTAAACAGGCAAGGCTGGCCCAACAAGCCTTTATCAATTCTTAAGGGTTTTACACATTCTGGGTGACATGATCTTTGGTCTGCTTCACAGAATGAGTTGGGTTGGAAGGGACCTTAAAGATCATCCAGTTCCAAGCCCCCTGCCATAGGCAGAGACACCTCTCACTAGACCACATTGCTTCAATCTGGCTTTGAACACTGCCAGAGAGGGGGCAGTCACAACTCCTCTGGGCAACCTGGGCCAGTGTCTCGCCGCCTCACAGGAGAGAATTTCTTCCTAATATCCAATCTAAATCTCCCCTCTTCTAGTTTGAAACCATTCCCCTTTGTCCTATCACTCCATGCCCTTGTCAAAAGTCCCTCTCCAGCTTTCCTGTGGCCCCTTCAGGTACTGGAGGGCACTCTAAGGTCTCCCCAGAGCCTTCTCTTCTCCAGGCTGAACAACCCGAAGTCTTTCAGACTGTCTTCATAGCAGAGGTGCTCCAGTCCTCTGATCATCTTCATGGTCTTCCTTTGGACTAGCTCCAACAGCTTCATGTTTCTTATAGTTGATCTTTAGATACCACAATGACTCCTAGAAACATCAAATCTGCTGAGCTATGGGATGGTACACTGCCTGGTCTGACCTCCCAGAGGAGGAAGTTTTCTCCTTACAGGGTAGTGAAGGGAGACCCTACTGTGAGGTTTCCATCCTCGTCCAGGAGCCATATCCTCCCTCTTACCACCTGGTTTCCATATGGGAAATATTCACATCACTTCTTCTTCTCTGGTCATTTTTCCATCTTGGAGACCAAAAGATCTCTGAGGACAGAACATCTCTTGCCAGGCTTGTACAGTGTCCAGACCCCACAGAGCTTGTACTGCAAACAGTAAAGGAAAATGCTTGCTAGCAATTTGAGCAGTATCACCTGCCTCTAACAAGGAGCACTGCTGGTGCTGCCTGCAGAAAGCTTGTATACATAACCTTCTGGGAGGAGACATTTAGTCAATACACTTGGTGTGGGAAGTAAAATGTAGGTAGGAGAAAGGAATGAGAGCTCTCTTAATCATTGTCATTGATTTTCTGAAATGGGTCCGTGACTGTTCATAAGAAGGATGCAGTGACATCCTATGTTTATTCAGTGTCAGCTCTGGGTGGGAGGAGATGGCCATGCCAATTAAGAAGTTTAATTAAAGCAGCAACCTTTCTGTTCCAGAGGTGGGGGCCTGTCATCTGCTAACTTATTTTCATAAATATGGCATTAAATCAGGAGCTGCTGAGGACTTTCTCACAGGGCTCAGGTTTGTAGTGCACATTCCCTGGTTGCTGAAAATCATTGCAGACCTGATATCAAGGCCTTGAGGTGAAACTCAAGAATACGAGTCTAAACAGATCAGAATTATGTCTGTGATGTTTTACTGCAGTATTGAAATCTCCCATCAGCAGGGACATACTGTTGCAGTCTATGGCAAGATTAATATAGCTGAGTTTCATATGCACGTCACACCCAATAAATCTTCAGGAGCACACAATTCCCATCTTTTGTCTTGTAGCTCACTGTGGTGCTTACCTCTGTTGATTACATCACTGCATCAGAGAGAAAAGGTGCTTATAATCTCTGAGCCACAGCTGGCTGATGGTCCATCTGCGTGTGGTGGGGCAAGTTCCTTGGTGAACAGATGTGACCAAATTCAGACTGTGCTATGAAAGAGGAATCAGAAATGACAGCTTATGACCTTGGTTATGATTACCTGATAGATTAATTTGGCATTCAGATGAAGAAGCTTAATTTTGAGTTCAGGCTGCTTTGAACCACCTCTGGGGGTTACTTCACCTGATTCACTGCCTTGAGGCTAGGAACTCCTGTCATAGTTGGTAGAGGAACACTGGGCTGCAACTGGAAGTATTGCTGTTTTGATGCAGGGACGTAAACTCATGAGCCGTAAAAACTCCTATTTGTTAGAGATTTGTTAGCACTTTGTGACTGTTCTGCTGCTTTCTAAAGTAACTGAGTCATCTGTAACTGAAGGACAAACCTTGTCTCCCTGGACCAGGTGAGGCCCAAGTCAGCATTTGAGCATTGCACATCATCTCTGTGGGTTCCTCCAACCAACCTGCTTCTTTCACTATCAGGATAGCCATGGCTCTTCCAAACCAGCCTACAGGTGAGAAGAGGCTGGCATTAAAGGACAGCAACTACACAAGAAGCAAAGCTGGTCTGCTTCCAGGAGCAATAGCCAGCCTGGCTTTGTGGGGACTTGTCATAAGCAAAACAGGCAGAAAGGCCATCACCATTTCAGGTTGTTGGCTTACATGTCCTGATGCTTCATCATAGTCTGTTGAATGTCTGCTACACTCTGCAGAGGAGAACAAAAAAGCAGTCATTTTGTGGAACTGAAGGGATCCCCCCCATAAAAGGTCAGTCCAAAGACATTTAACATGCTATATACACAGAGAAGACAAACCCCAGGGGTTTGTGCTGATACATGCACGGATTTGTGCTGGTACACACATATGTCTGTGCAAGCTCATGCACACTGCACAATACATTAAGAGTCAAAAATAAGCCGTTTGGAAGCTGGCCTAGTCATCACATTGATAGTGATGTTGAGGAAATCATTAAACATCGGAGGGGACTCAAAAACCTCAGGAAAATCAAGTTGGAGGCTGGGAGGAATGCCCACTCTCTGAAATGACAGGAAGAACCAAACAGCTGAGGTTTCCAAAGCTAATTTGGGGTGGCAACTACATGAATCCCACAAAAATAATTGAGGGTTATATGTCTGAATCTTCTGGTCTGTTCCTGTTTTTCCCCATTACAGCTGTTGCTGAATCCCTGAGTGTGCTTTGAAAAACTGAGTGTCCAGGCTAGTCAGACAACAGAAGGGCTCTGAGTTGGAGACTCTGTAACACCAGGGTTGGAGAGCCCAAATTCAAGCTGATTCAAGCAGGTACAGCTGAAAGCAGTGAGGTGAAACTGAAAAAAAACAAAACCAGCTGCAGATTAAATGTCAGAATTGCTTTTTCCAAAGCCAAGGTCTATTAGCCAGGGGACATCATCCAGAGAGAGTTATGGAATCCCGATTAGCCAGCCCCTTTGAAAGTTTAGCTATACCAACAACACTCAGTAAGACATTTTTTGGAGCAAACTTATGCTGGCAGAGAAACAGAAGGTAAATTAATAGATCCTTTCTGGCTCTGATTTTTATAACACTTCACATTGAATCCTAATACAAGAGGTTACGTTTATAGCAGGCAATGAAAGATTTTCCCCGTAGATTACCACTTGAAAAGTACATACTGAACGTCTTTAAAGTACAGGACATTTTATACTTTCATCTGATTTCAAGTGACTGGAGTACTCTATAGCCAGCTTCAAGTTAATATTTTAGCAAGAATCAATGGCATAATTAACTTTATGGATGTCCCTCATCAATAGTTCCACATGACCAAGTTTACAACATGGTGGTAGTTGTATAAATCATTTTGTATTTATGGATGGCTCATAAAAAGGTGGGATGAAGACTTAGCCACAAGGGATGATGGAGTAATTACACTGAGTGGTACAGTTTTAAACATAAATGCAATTTGTTATTAGTCCTATGAACCTAAATGTGTTTGACTTAAAGAGACAGTGCTATATCATTTAAAAATCGTCATGATAAGGTCTGGTGTTTGGGTTAGCTTCAGCTCCAGAAGGATGTTCCCTCCAAGCTTTCTGTCTCCATTGGCTTGAAATGTCAACATGTGAAAAATGGTCTCATTGTTAGAACCATTCTGGGATAGTTTCTTTGTCCCAGTGGAAACCACGCCTGAAGATAGATATCAGATTTAAGTGCCCAAGTCAGGCATGGTAACAGATGGCTATATTCCCCTCTGAAAGGCTGATTGCCTTTGGGTGATCCCAATTGTTCACATGCAATTGTTCTTGTTTTTCCCTTGCTGGTCACCCCTCTTCAATCCCACACCTACCTCAGGAGCTTTTCTGAGCCCATTGGAGGAAAAGGTTGTTTTTTATCACACCTTTCTCAGCAGATTGGGCACTCCTGTCCCCAGCTTGTTTCCTGGTGTTGAGCAGCACAAGCAGAGCCCAGCCTTAGCATGGCTTAGCACAATGGGAGCTTCCCAGGATGGAGAAGATCCTCACAATAACCACCCCCACCAAAACATGTTCAAAAGAGAAACAACCTTCCTTGCAACTAACTTTGATGGTGGCTGTAAAAGAAGGTGTGTTTGAAGAACCACAGTTGCTTTGCCAGTGTTGGGGTTGAGGTCAAAGCAGGACATGGCCCCCAGGAGGAAGCAATGCCCAGCAAGGTGTGGAGACACACCAGCTCTCCCTCTCCGCCTGGGGAGATTTGTCTCTTAGTCAAAGTGCAGGCTAGGTGCAGCTGGATATTGCACCTTCTCTTCCAGCCCAGCTTCCCAGGTATTTTTATCAAGGACTGGCCTGCAGTGCAGGCAGAGGCATCTTTTGATTCCCAGGAGAAATAGTCATCCTGCCATGTAATTGTAGAACAACAGCTTATTCCTGATTAATGGCAGTATAAAACAATTCTGATGAATATATGAGGAGAAATTAAAAATGAACAAGCTGAACATCACTGGCACAACTCACTGCCTTCTACTGTGACAAAGGTTGTGCAATCCCTCCAAGCTATTTCTTCAGTTTGCTCCTACCACTACATCATTGCTTCCTTTAAAATAAAAAGGAATGTCTGCCTATCTCTTGAGGAGCATCTTTCTTAAGACACAAGTAAATGAAGATTTTCTCTGCCTAATACACAACCCTGCTATCACTGACTCCTTTTGCTCTCAGTGCAAGGATTTTCATGGGGTCATGCTGGCGAAACTGCAATTACAAAGGGTTGCAAAACGGGGGGCAGAACATGATGCTGATCCTGAAGCAAGTGAGGAAATGGAAGATGAAGGAGTAGGTTGAGAGGGAAAAGCAGGGAGGAGGGGGAGAAAGGATGAATAATTAATGTTATAATTTGCTACACTGCAATAGCCATCTCAGTTAATAAAACCTGTAGTGCAGAACTGTGATTTAACAAGTTTCTTGTAAGCCTGATGTGCTCCTTGCATGTGTGCATGTTTGGGTAAGGGGCTTCTCTAGATGGTTGCTGGCCCAAGCATAAGCACCAGTAAAGTGCACATTTGCTATTGAAAGAGCACACCACTATCAGGGAGCAGGCCTGATGCATCGAGTCTTTGTATTTTTTGAATGAAAGGCATGAAAACCACTGAGCTGTGCAGCCAGAGCTCTGCGCGTGGTCTTTGAGGAGGCAGAGTGCCTCGGTGCTCAGCAGAAGCAGGCACGGCATGGTGGTGGGGCTAACCAGGTTTGACCACCATCTGCAAGGGCTGAGCAGAGCACCACCTCCTCCGCAGGTACCACCAGATGCTGACAGAAGCAAATTTTAGAAAATATGGTCATATTTGAGCTCCTTTGGACATAATCTGGAAGCACCAGCAGGCCCTATGTTACAAGTGTAAATAATATCATCAATATTCCAGCATTTTTCCTTCATGTGAGCAGCCTTCTCTTTGTGACAGGTATTAATTTCAGATACTTGTACTCTGATAAGATAACTGTGTGCTGGGCTATGCTGACCATTGTTTATACCAGCTTGGCTGCCAGCAGCCTGCAGCCTTGCTACGGACATGTCAGTCTTTTGAAAGCTACAGATAAACTCATTGTAAAATTTATCAGAATTTATTTAAGCACAAAATAACCTGTCAGAAGGTATTTGAGTTTTCTCCGACCTTCACCTGATACACAGCTACAAGCCTGGCAGTGTGTTAGTATATTTAAATCTGGAGTGTAAACACAGACAGCCTTGCTGTGCTTCCCTTTTAAAGGACAGTTTAGGTTTCAGAAACCAGCCACAGACTGAAAGAACCGATTCATTGTGTTTCCTTCCCAACTAACTGCTGCTAATCTGCTCAGAGCAAAGGTGCCCTTTTTTCTCTTTGCTGGAGGTTGCTGCATCGAGGTTCAAAGCTGCCTGTAGGGAAAATAATCACTTACGAGCTGAGATGCAATTGAAGCAGCATTTTGCCAAACAAAACACATCACTACTGTCATGCCAGCGACCCTCTTAGTTTGCACATCTTTAAGCATCCAGAAAGGACTTAATTACAGAGTGGCTCATATTCTGCTGGAGAGGTTGGAAGTGTTCTTGGCTGGGTTTTATTATTTCATCAAAAAAGCTTTTTCCTTAACCTCCTCATGAAACTGAGTCTTCCCTGGCAGCTTTAAAGCACAGGGTTAGTGGCTGTTCTTTCTGTCACAGAAATGCTTCGGTTCCATCTCCAAATATTTCTTGTTCATTTGGAAACATGGTGAGATTGCAATCTGTTTCCAAGGACAACCAGGTCCCCAGTGGCAGTTTTCTAGACTCCTCAAAACAATGATGTTCAGTGTCACAAAACACTGAGTATGAGAAAGAAGCCCATAAGGAACTTAAAATCCTCAAATTTTAATTGTTCTCGCTGGTTCCAGAAGAGCCAGGGACTGAGTAGATGTTTAGTTGGAACTTTCTTCTTACCCCTGAGCTTGTCCTCTCTGGTCAGGTGCTTGAGTGCTTCGTTGGGTGATGGCACAGGGAGCTTTATCTCACCGCTGCTCCCTCCTGACACCTCAGGATCCCCCCAAACAAGGACACTATTTGCTGTAGCATTGTCAGGATGTTGTATCCCATCAGAAGCTCATGAAGCTGGAAAGGATGGTGCTTGCTCTACCGCACTCATGCAGTGGTACCTCACCCAAGGTCTGACCACAAGGGTTGTTCAATATCTTCATCAACGACCTGGATGAGGGTACAGAATGTATCCTCAGCAAGTTTGCTGATGACACTAAGCTGGGAGGAGTGGCTGACACAGCAGAAGGTTGTGCTGCCATTCAAAGAGACCTTGATAGGCTGGAGAGTTGGGCGGGGAGAAACTTAATGAAATTCACCAAGAGCAAGTGCAGAGTTTTGCATCTGGGGAAGAACAACACCATGCACCAGTACAGGCTGGGGGCTGACCTGCTGGAGAGCAGTGTAGGAGAAAGGGACCTGGGGGTCCTGGTGGACAGGAGGATGACCATGAGCCAGCAATGTGCCCTTGTGGCCAAGAAGGCCAATGGCATCCTGGGGTGCATTAGAAAGGGGGTGGTTAGTAGGTCAAGAGAGGTTCTCCTCCCCCTCTATTCTGCCTTGGTGAGGCCACATCTGGAGTATTGTGTCCAGTTCTGGGCCCCACAGTTCAAGAAGGACATGGAACTGCTTGAGAGAGTCCAGCGCAGAGCCACTAAGATGATTAAGGGAGTGGAACATCTCCCTTATGAGGAAAGGCTGAGGGAGCTGGGTCTCTTTGGCTTGGAGAAAAGGAGACTGAGGGGTGACCTCATCCATGTTTACAAATATGTAAAGGGTGAGTGTCAGGACGATGGAGCCAGGCTTTTGTCAGTAATGACTAATGATAGGACAAGGGGCAATGGATGCAAACTGGAGCATAGGAGGTTCCATGTGAATATCAGGAAGAACTTCTTCACTGTGCGAGTGACAGAGCACTGGAACAGGCTGCCCAGAGAGGTTGTGGAGTCTCCTTGGCTGGAGACATTCAAACCCCGCCTGGATGCGTTCCTGTGTGATGTACTCTAGGTGACCCTGCTCTGGCAGGGGGGTTGGACTAGATGATCTTTCGAGGTCCCTTCCAACGCCTAGAATTCTGTGATTCTGTGATTCTGTGAAATGTTAACTGTCACTTGGCTGACAACTTTGTGGCCTGAACTGGGGGGCTGATGTTGGTGTTCACTGATGAACCAAGCAAATTATTGCCCTACACACAGGGTGGTCTCACTCCAGATTGCTCCTCTGCTGATTCAGTAATTAAGCCTTCATCTTCAGCCATGCTCTTCAGCGCTACGCAGAGAGTGTGGAGGAGAAGACAGCCCTGGGAGAGCAGCCTGTGGAGCCACCTTCCTGGTCAGTGGGAACTTGCTCTGAGAAACATCCTGGATGGTAAATGGAATCCCTTGGCTTGTCTAATGTCCAAATGGAGGGCAGATTTACGGACAATTCCAGTTTGGTGATTTTTTTGAGTTTTCAAAACGAGAAAGGAGGATAAAAAGACCCTGTAGTAGTAGTAGTGAAACAGCTGCCTGAGTCGTGGCATTTCCAGAGTAATCTTTGCTCAGAGAAAGGAAACAGAGACCTGAACCCAATCTCTAATTTCCTCAGTGAACAGTATATTCATTCAGGAGTGACTGTCTACCAAGCCTGTTGTGGAGCTACAAACCTTTATTTGATGAAAACTAATATACTTCCATTAAAAACTTCTATTTCAAAAAGCTGATATGCAACAGTTAAAAAAAGAGAGTTAAAAAATTCTCAAACAGCTCCATTTTGGATCTTCTCTCTTCCAAATATCATGATACTGTGATAAGATCATTTGCAATGTCTTAGACACCTCTGGTTTAGAACAAAAAGCATTCCTTGAGATTAAATAGCAGCACTTTGTCAACATTTTGGAGTTTCCACTCAGTGAATACAAGGATTAGTTCAATGATCCAGCCAGCTCAGCTCATTGCCAATAAGAACATCATAAATACAATACTAAGAAGACTTTTTTTTTTTCAACTTTTGACCTCAAGGTAGGAACTGCAGTAAAGCCTGAGTACAGCTGGACATGGTTTGCAGTGGAGGCCTGAGTTATTTTCCTGCTTAATGCCAGCTGCTATGTGTGTGTTTGCAATATCTCTTGTGGGGATGCATTAAGCAGAAGTTAACTAGTGTCAACGGATGATAATGCTTAGTGCTTCCTCTTGGGAGAGCCCCAGAAATAGGTTGGGTAAACACGGCGCAGACTGCAGGCAACATGGCATGTTTGCTGAGGGGCCCTTAACCTGGTGGTGCATAAGCAGGATGGATAAGCTGGTCTCTTCTGAAACAACAGGCCCTTACTCCAGCCAAATGTGAATTTGTTTCTTCTAGATGAGTTCAAGGCACCAGCAAAAATGGTGAGCTATTAGGTTAGTCTTTAGCAACAACTTTCCAAATGTTGCCCAAATCCAGCTGACTTCTGTTAGCCTGAGAAGACTGCAGACAGCAGGCAACTGATACAAATAGTTGACAAGTCAGGGAAGTATTCTTCATACAGTTTTGAAGAGGTCAAATATGCAGTTTTCCCAAGTGGGACAGAGAATCATAGATTGTACCTTGCCTTATGCCAAGGACTTTCATCAGTTTATTTTTACCTGACTTCTTTTTTTTGTATTGAAAAGTGTTAGATCTTAGGCTCAGCATGTCTTAATATAAAGGTCATATTAACCCTTTGTTATCAGGAGAATAAGGAAACAAGCCACAGAAGCTGCTTGTGGCTGAGCAGGATGGATGTTTTGATGCATCTCCATGGGATTCCTGGTTTGCACAACCGTTATTAGTGCTTAGAGCAGGTCTCAGCTAAGACCGAAGTCCATGAAACTCTCTACATCCATATGTAGTAAGAAACCATCCAGTCTAAAAAGAGCTTTGGCCAGGTTCTCCATGTTATTTGGGTGCCCTCTGTTTCCTAAGTTGCACTTAACAACTGTAAGGACCTTCCCTGCAACCTGAGTAGGTGATGTACAGTTTGACACAGGAATTATGACTCAATTTTATGGCTCAGAAACTGACACAAAGAAAGTTAGTGGCTTAAACAGGGTCAAGCAAGAAGTCTCTCAAGCCCTGATACACACATCAAAAAGTTCACACAAAAGATCGATTTCTGAATGTGAGTAATGGATAGGGAAGGGACATGTCTGGATGCCAGGGTAGAGAAATAGGACAAATGAGGAAAAAAAAAAATGGGACTGGGGTTGGCTGGAGAAGTGGGCCAGGAATGGGGGGATACAGGGAGTAGCTTGGATAGGATCAGAGCTCCTCAGAGGTGATAGAAGGGTCCTGAGAAGGGTTGTCTCTGGTCCTAAGCCCGCACACTTCAGAGAACCCTGCTCATACCCCAGAGCATTGCGGAGTCTGACTAACGCCACGCACATCAAAGCAGAGGGGGCCAAATGAGAGCCTCATCCCTAGCTAATTGCCCCAAGCCTCATCAATCACTCAGCTGCAGCCTCCCAGTGAAGGACAATACCTGACTATCAGGAATTAAACCAAATCCCTTATGGTTACCAGTTTATTTAAACTTTGTTTATGTACATTAATGTATTTATTTATAAAGTATTTATTACTAATATTACATTTTATTATGAATGGTTCTAAATTATTTATACATTAATTTATTTAAAGAAATACCTTTTCAAGGCAGAAGCAATTTTTTAAGGCTAGACAATTTACTGCTCCCTCACTTGACACTGGGTACCTACCAAGCCATTGAACAGATGAGGTAAATACACCCCAAAGGGCAGATGGATGGAGCTGCTGTTTTCCTGCACAGACCTGTGATATATTTAATCAACTGGGACTGACACCACTTAGTCTGGGCTGGCAGGAAGGCCATTTAGCAGTGTGTCCTTGACATGAGTATCTCTCCTCCATGGTTATCACAGAGCCCAGACTCACTGGGTCTCAGGGTGTGCAATACGGTTCAGACATGGAATTTGATTCTTTTGGGCTCTCCCTAAGGGAATATGTGTGTGTGGAAGGGGGAAGCTGGATATCAGCCTGCTCAGTACATATATTATTGATCTCGAGCAGGGAGGTTTTATGTGCTAGATGGGGGGATGTGAAGCTATGGAAAGAGGATTTCTTTTACTGTGGTTGCTGCTCTTGCATGGATGTTGATCCAGCAGAAATATTGCTGTGGGTTTATAAATTATGGATGTCCGAAAGGCAGGACTGGTAAAACCTCCCTTTGTCCTCCTGGCAGTGTTTGTTACACAAAGATGGATTGGTTGCTTCTTCTGACATGAGCGATGAGGCCAGAATTTTCTCTCATGACAATTGATCATGTAAATGGACAATAGGAGAAGACACTTCTCCAGCAGATCTGTATTCTTCCTCTGCAGCACTGCAATTTGTTACTACCTTTAAAAACATTTAAGGAGAAGGGCTGAGCCACACGCCTGAAGTTGGCTCCGTGGTCTGTGCAGCCTTATCAGCCCACCCCCTAGGCTACCCGGACCTCTGGGATGGGAAAGTTAACTCCACCATTGTATCTTAGTGGTTATTTTTGTGCAGCCTGTTTATCTTCAGTCCCCAGGTCATTAATAAACATCCTCTTTCAAATACTTTGGACATCTGGAATATGGCTTGCTTGTCTTCTGAGACAATTATATCCTTTTAGGCTGGTAAGGGAGGGATGAAGGCTAAAGCTCCCCTTCTTTGGAAAAAACCAGTCTAAATTGTCTTCTCTTTTACTCCAATGAATTCATCCATCAATTGGGATCGCAGCCTGCAGGAGCATTTAAGCAGGTATCTTACTTTCATGCACATATACATCCCCACTGGCATCACCTCCCTGTCATTGTCACTGCAAAATATTGTATTTGCACCCTGAGCTCAAGTAGAGTCTTTTGCCAAAAAGTAACATCTGCTCCCATTATACAAGGCTTATTACTAATATACTTGCATCAGAACAATGAATTTGATAGTTTTCAGCTCTCTGCTTCCTTTAATACTTGCTTAAACAAGAATCCCCAAAAAGTATTTTTTCTTTTTTTTTAAAAAAAAAAATAGTCAACAAAAGAAGTTCTTCAGACAAGAACTAGGAGAAATACAAAATGGTTTCATGGGCCTGTTCTGCTCACAGGGCTCAGCTGCAGGGCTCCGAGAGGGGAATTTGTTTGAGCCATTTTACACTTCTACTTGAAAATTAACCAAATCCTAAAAGTGTCTTTTTCTGTATAACAACCAGAGAGGGAGTTTATGGTTCCTTATTCAGACAGAGCAGGCATCAAGAGTTAGATGAAATGAATTCCTTCCCTCCTGGCTCCAGTAAGATGTGATCAGAGCCCTGTGGTCCCTTTTGTGCCTCAAATGAAGCTGGTCTGGTCTGTTGCTGTGCTGTAACGTCTGCTGTGATCAGTGGGGTGGTGGGACAAGGCTCTGGGTGCTCTAAACCCTAAATCACCCCTGAGAGGTACCAGTCTGTCCAGTGACTGTCAAGCAAATCCCACACAACTCAGCAGACATGACTTCTTAGACCAGCCCCCTCCTGATGGGCTTCACTTTGCAGGGGAGGCCACAACATCTAACTTAGGTGGAAGATACCAAAAAATAGCCCCAGGATTTGCAGCCAGAAGCTGGGTCCTGGCCTTTTCTCCAAGTCTCCTTGTCAAGGAGGCTGGAAACTCCTGCACATGTGTGCACTTCCCACTCCAGCGACCCAACCAACCATGCACCCTTGGCTGACCACATCAGACACACGAATTGAGCAGGCATGGAGCTACCTTTAACATTGCACCTCATTTTCTACCTATAGTGGCTTTGCTAGCAACATTTTGATGAGGCTTTCCTAGAAGCAATTCATGTGCCAGCTGGACACGAGGGAATGTGCAGCCACGCATCCCACCAAGGACCATGCTGGCTGCTTGCACGTGGCATGTGCTTAGGAAATGGTTTCCAGATGAAGTGTGAGATACATAGGCTTGTAGCTGCCTTCAAAATGATGAGCTGCCTGTGTAACACCAGCAGCTAGCAAAGCATCTGGCTAATCATCTGCTGGTCATTCATTAGCCCCTGGTAAACTATGAAGACTGAAATCCCCCACTGCATGCTCTGCAGATATCTGCCGTCGCTGGGGAAACGTCCTGCAAAATTGACACGCATTTTGGGCCACCCTCCACCCCTGCAGCCTGGGGAGGGGGGGGGAGAGAAAGGCCCCTTTGTGAGCCTTCTCCCACCAACCCTTCCTGGCAGTGTTGCCTTAGGGTTATAGACTTCAGTGGTTGCTTTTTATCACTCCTCTTTGAGAAGACCATCTCTCCCACTTAAGCAAGGCCAGAAAACCATGCCTGGAGCTGAAGCAGGGCTCGGCGTCAGCAGGCAGCCCCAAGTGACTCAGGGCTGAGGAATGTGCAACTGGAGCCCACTCCCTGGTCAGCACCATCCTCCCAGGGGGCATCTCATGATCTCCTTCCAGGATGAGCTCCCCGGTGTCTCATTTGCTAACCTGAGCATCTCCCATGGCATGCTGCAGACCAGAAATGGCTCCTAAGGATTTTCCCAATGTGTGGTGCAAATGAAAAAGGCACTGACCTTGGGTAGACTCTTGGTCAGGCACAAGTGACAGGGGACAGAGGCTACAGAGGTCTTCAGGAAAGACACCATCAGACCGGTTCTTTCAGCCGGAGGCAGTCTGCTAGCAAGGTTTGCAGCTCCAGACAGTCATCCTGGCCTCTCATCCCTTCCTGTCTCACTGCCAGAGGTTACTGCCACCTCCGTTTTTTTTTCAGATTGATTTGCCCAGCTGTGTGAAATGACCCAAGTTTAAATAACCCTGTTAACCTTCCAGAGAGGGGCTGCTCTGTGCTCCCCGCATGGGAGAAATTCCTGAAGATGATGACATAAGTCTTGGCTGGATCAGAAATGCCGTCTTTCCTCCCACAGCTTTTTGTCAGATCACATCTTTGTGTACTGCCTCAAAACCAGAGAAATATTAGTGAAAAAGATTTGCTGATAATGCTGCTGGGTCTTGACCAATTCCCCCGAGCCGGTAGGAACTGATTGTGGCAAATGCACAGAGCAAATGCTAACACTGATTTGAGCATCATGGCAGGACATACAAAAGTAAATTGAAGTGCCCTCAGTTTTCAGAGGTACCCTAAAATACCCAGGCTCCCCCAGCACCTCTCTAAAGCAGCACTGTGAAGCAGGGTCTCATCAGAAGCAGAGCTGTTTGTGCAGGACCAGCTGTGGCTCTCAAGGTGAGAGGGAAGGGAAGCTGGCCGTGTGCCCCTGAGCACTGAGGGAAAGGAGCTGGCATGATTTTGACAGTTGAGGGTTGTGCTATATCACCTTTTGGTCTGCCATATCACTGCTCCTAAAGTCACAGGTCTGTCCTTGGAAAATGTGGGTATAAATCCAGGTTATGTTTGCTCTAGGGACTTAGCTGATACCAAATTAATATGGTCTATAAATGGAATGTATAGAATCATAGAATCATCATAGAATGGTTTGGGTTGGAAGGAACCTTAAAGATCATCCAGTTCCAACTCCCCTGCCACACTTCCCACTAGATCAGGTTGCTCAAAGCCCCATCCAGCCTGGCCTTGAACAGTGCCAGGGAGGGGCAGCCACAACCTCTGAGCAACCCGGGCCAGTGTCTCACCACCCTCACAAGAAAGAATTTCTTCATAATAGCCAATCTAAATCTACACTCTTTCAGTTTGAAACTGTTCCCCCTCACCCTAACACTCCATAACCTTGTCAAAAGTCCCCCTCCAGCTTTCCTGTAGCCTCTTCAGGTACTGAAAGGCTGCTCTAAGGTCTCCCCGGTGCCTTCTCTTCTCCAGGCTGAACAACCCCAAGTCTCTCAGTCTGTCTTCACAGGAGCGGTGCTCCAGCCTCCTGATTATCTTTGTGACCTCCTCTGGATTTGCTCCAACAGCTCCACATCATTCTTATGCTGGGGACTCTAGAACTGTACTCCAGGTGAGATCTCACGAGAGCAGAGTAGAGAAGAATCACCTCCCTTGACCTGCTGGACACGCTGCAGCCCAGAACACCATTGGCTTTTCGGGCTGCAAGTGCACACGGCCAGCTCATATTGAGCTTCTCATCAACCAACACCCCCAGGGTTCTTGTGCCAAAATGCCCTCACACCCAAAATGTGCCTAGCTGGTACTCCTCACAGCCTCAAATATATTGTGAGATGCTGGAGCAAATTAGCCAAGGGGAACCCTTCCCTCCATGAAGCAATGCCCGATGTAGCCTATGCTTGTTGTTCACACATGATGTGGGTACATGGGTGCAGCACATCCCCCTCCTCTCACACGTTGTGTTCTGCAGCCCTCCTTCAGGAGCAATCTCTTCGGTTGGGTCTGCTCCTGGTTTCAGCTTTCCTTGCAGAGCCATATTGAAGAGGTGCAATTTCATCTCGGCTCCAGTGAATGCGAACTGCGAACACTTCTCAATGGAAAGAGGACTACCAGGAGAAACTTGTTTTCTCTGTATACCTGCACAGTTTTGTACACCCTCATGTGTATTTGAATAGAAGAGTCAGCTCCACCACCTCTGTATGACTAAGAAAATTTGTATTACTTCTGCTATCTGCTGTGAGCGTGGCTTGTCCAGGATTTATCTCAGCTCCTAATGTGTTTACAAAGAGATAACTCTTGGTATGCTCTTTTCCAATTACCCAGACAGGAGCTATCACTCTAGAGATGGCAAATGAAATACAGGACCCCAGTAAAGAGTATGCATTTCCATGGCATTTGTATAAGAAAAGCCATTTGGCAGCTGATGTATTTGTTTTTAGTGTTCCAAACTATTGCAGACATCATGAATCAAGGTTTACTGAGCAAAATTACATTCGCTGGTGACTGCTCGGGTATATTTGAGGCAGACGAGTTTGCACTGGTTTGCTAGGGAGCAAGTCTTCTTTCTAAGTAAGTGTATCATCAAGCCACACAATTTATGGTCTTTCAGCAGTCTGGTTCTGCAAAGGCTTTGAGCCTTAGGGAAACGCACAACTCCCACGTAATCTGATTCCCACAGAAACTGATAACCTCCCCCCTTTCAGATCAGGCACTTAAACTGAGGTCTTGACCATTTGCTGCTCTTAAGGATTGCAGGACACCCCTCTCAAGAGCTACACAGCTAATTAAAGACTCCAGGTCAGATTCCAGCTCTGCATTCCCATGCTTTGCCCGTGGTCTCTGCACTCTTGCCACGCACTGCGAAGATGCTACAGCACACCCAGAGCACCACGTGGCTGCATCTCACTCACCAGGGAGTGGTGACTTTCTGTGACAAATTTCCATAGGATAATAGCATCAATCAGCCTGAACAGGAATTCAAGAGGTCGCAGTGCAGTTCACTCACCCTAAGAAACAATCAACAGTATTGAAGCTAACCCTGACATGTGCTTCTCTAGTCTAGCATTAAAAAAAATCAGTGATATGAAGACTACACAACTTCCCTTGGGTATCCAACTCAGTGCTTCATTATTTTTAGGTCAAGAAAAGTTTTCATCATTTCTAACTGAAATCCTTTTTTGCAGTTAAAGTTCATAATCTTTGACCCCTTTCCAGGCACAAAGACAGATTATTCCCTTCCTTTCTGAGAGTGCTTTTGCCTTGTTTGAAACATTTATCTTTCCCTGGCAGACATCTGTCCCTCAGACTGATGTTCCCCAAGTCCTTTGCCTTCACAAGCCTTATCTTCCAGACCCTAAAACATCCTTGCTGCTTCCTTTTGAAGGCCCTCTAGCTGCTCTACATCCTTCCTCAAGTGCAGTGACCAAACTGAATGAGACCCCAGCCAAGTCTTGACAAATGTCAATGCTCCAGCTGCCATTGGGATCAGTCCCTGAAGAATCAGGTGACCAAGGGATGAAGCTGTTCAAAGTTATCACCCTCATCAAGAAGGAGCACACTGCTAGCACACTCATGGGCACTGTGGGTCTGAAAAAATACCTTCAGCATTGTGAGTCATGAATACAGTCGTCAAGTGGATCAATTGGCTGATGCTGCTTCCATCCTTCAGCTTGCTCGTTAGGCTGCTCACATTTAACAAATTAAAATGAGCACTGAGACATCTGAGATTGTGACTGAGCCATGGGAAGCCAGATTTCAGGAAGTTTTTATCATTTTTGCAGATGTTACATTGGACTGAGACTGTGTGGGCAAGGAAGGTTCTGAACAGCTCACTTCTGCAAAGTCTTTGCATGTCCCTTAAGAACGAGACGTGCCCTTGTATCCAGCACTAGGCTAAGAAACACAGACTGGTCCTTAAGGACCCTGGAATGTCACTCTGTTTCTCCGCCTTTGTGCTCCCATCCTGCTTCAAAATGAAAGGAAAAATTATTTGCTGGACATACTAGCAAACCCATGTAGCATTGACTAATGACAAGAAATCCATGCCACCAGAAAGGGATTCATGCAAGGGGAACATAAGAGCACTAAAATGTGCACTAAGTCAGTTCAGGGCTGATCAACCAGAAGATGTAATCCCCGAGGATACAACTGCATGATGCCTAAACTGTCACAGGTAGCCTGGTGGGAATGAGTGGCCAGAGCCAGAGGGGAGAAGGTAAACATTGCCTGCCCCTTTTAATAATGAGTGTAACTTAATGGTGACTAAGTTCTTGTGATCTGGGTGATTTCCACCCAAATCACCTGCTATCTTTGGCATTGCACCCTGTATTTGGGAAATATGGAGCATATTTCTACAGGGGACACAAGCACCTCCTTCACTCCTCTAAGGTGTGGTGAACATCTGCAAGAGCTCTGCTCTTCCAACACAAAGAGACACAGCAAAGCAGCAGATTTCCTTTTTGTTTTCAGAGGATTAGAGCATCTAAAAGTCCAAGTCATTTAATTTATTTTTTTTTTCTAAAAAACAGTACAATTTTGTGAGGCATATGCAGAGCAAGAACATAAAAAAAACGTATCTGAAAAAACTGTATTTTGGTAGATGCCTTTTTTCAATTATACAGCAGGCAAGGCCTCTGAGTAGACAAAATTTCCATTTGAGAATCCGAATGCTAACATGTTTAAACACAAAAGAACCCTCATCACTGTGCTTGTTAAACTTCAGTCTTGACTACACTAGTGTAATGAATTTATTAAGCCACGGCAGAATTAATTGCATTAAAAGCACAGGCTCCATGCTGTCTGACTATACAGTAATTGCCATTTCATTCTGCCGGGTTAGGCTGTACATGGGCTTTTTCTTCCTAAATTGTTACCTTCTTACTTACCTTACAAAAAAAAGCACATTTTTGGTGGAGCGCATCAGGTGGCTATCAGCAGGGAGAATTCATTATCCTGCTTTAAACAGTGACTGCCAATAATTTAAGCTCTGAAGCCTTTTAAATGCTGATTATGTGCTTAGGTTTCACATGACTCCCTTAGTCCTACTGCTTGGAAAGGTTGGATGACAGCCAGCGAGATATGCTTCTCCTTCCTGGTGCTTGGGCATGTGCCCCAGCCATGATCTCCATCTGTAGCCAGGCAGGAGCCAGACAGCAACCCTCCTATCTTCACAAGGCAAAGGATGAAAACTCAGCCCCAGGGCTCAGGGTGAGGACTTTGGCATGAGGAGGTGCTGTGGCATTACCTCAGGGACACTCTGCAGTGCACTGACACTAAGAAGAGCAGATGCAACCCAAAGTTCCCCAAAAGTGGGGAATTTTTAGATTCAAAACTGCAGCCTGCAACTCCCACCTGAGCCTGGGGCATCTAAACTCCACCAGTGTCTTGTGTTTGTTTTAGCTTCTGAGTTTCTGCAGCATCTAAAAGGGAGCTAGACAAAACACAGAATCATATAATGGTTTGGGTTGGAAGGCACCTTAAAGATCATCCAGTTCCAACCCCACTGCCACGGACAAGGACATCTCCCACTAGACCAGGTTGCTCCAAGCCCCATCCAACCTGGCCTTGAACACTGCCAGGGAGGGGGCAGCCACAACCTCTCTGAGCAACCTGGGCCAGTGTCTCACCACCCTCACAGGAAAGAATTCCTTCCTAATATCCAGTCTAAATCTACCTTCCTTTAGTTTGAAACTGTTCCCCCCTCATCCTGTCACTCCATGTCTTTGTAAAAAGTCCCTCTCCAGCTTTCCTGTAGCCCCTTCAGGTACTGGAAGGCTGCTCTAAGGTCTCCTCAAAGCCTTCGCTTCTCCAGGCTGAACAACCCCAAGCCTCTCAGCTTGCCTTCATAGGAGAGGTGCTCCAGCCCTCTGATCATCTTCATGACCCAAGAGGTGCTCTGATCGTGACAGTCAGGTGGATGAATGTGTGACTCCTGCCTTAGCCCAGGATGCAGGAGCCTTCCTGGAGGCCCCCAAGTCCTGGGGCTAAGGCAGGAGTCACACATCCATCTGCTTCACTCCATCCACACTTGGATCCCATGAGATTTCTCAAGCACCCTGAACACTCAGCAACCAAACCCAAGTGCAGTTGCACTCTCTCCGTGATGAGCTTGAGGTCAGATCAAATGAAAGCACCTGCAGAAGCTCTTGTAGACCCAGGCCCTGTGCCCCAAGGACTCAAGTCCACACTGCAGCTCCAGAAGGGAATGCCCTGAGCACAAAATAGGTGCTGGTGATTTAGGATCAGGACCAAGGCATGCTCCACACCCTGAGCAGAACTAGTGATGTATCAGAGGTATCAGAGGTACCATCACCACTGAAATGTGAGCTCTCACCACCCCCTTTCCTGCCACCTCCCACTTCACCTGTCCCTCCATCCCCTGTGAGGCCAGGGCCAGGACAGTATCTTTTGCTGATTGGGGGCTGTTTCAATTTCCAGAGACATTCCAGGAGTCACAATGAAGAATTTAAATCCTAGTGTAGACAAGATTGCTTCAAATAGTTATTTAGCTTAGGGGAAGCCTATGAGGGAGAAGGGAGTTGCAGAGGGAAGAGAAGGGAGGTGTTACCACACCTGATAACACAATAACAGGCCTTGCTGACACCTTAAAAACACACATATTTCCTCAGGGCTTTGACTGACAAACCTTTGTGAGTTTTATCCCTGCTGTTCAGACATCACAGTTTCGTCTAAATAGCAAACAAAACTGACAGAGCTCCTTTTCTCTTCCTGAGGGCAGCCAGCATGGTCTGGTTGGGTCCAGACCGCTGAGCCCTGCTAGCCTTCAAAATAGGAGGGGATAGTCCTAGGCTTGTGGTGACCCTGAGGTCCTTGGAGTTGATTGAAAAGGACAAGTTGACTTCAAATAAACCTGAACCAGGACTTTTTAGTAATTTAAGTGTGTAGCTGGTGAGTTGCAGTGCTCAGGTGGAAGGCCTGATACTGCAATTTACTAGCAGACACTATAGTGCATCTTCCCCATGCCTCTGGCATGAACTTCAGGATCTTACTCAAACCCATCCTCATCACCACCTCAAGAGGACAGGTCATGGAATGACCCAGACCATGACCCACTTTCCTTTGGGGACAATAGGGACAACTTAGCCTGTGGCTCCAGCACTTGTTGGTCAATTTAATGTGATAACCTGCTTGTCCTAGAAGATCCACATGTGACCAGTTCATATATTGCCTTATCTTTCAGTATGTCTACCCTCTGAAGCCTGACCAGAATGTACAGCAGACAAACACACCTTCAAATGTATTGTGTGATTCTTGGCTGAAACCACCCCCAAACAAACAGTGTTTTCTCAGTGACTCAGGAAAGAAGGCCTTTAATTTTAGGTCTAAAAATAACCTTGACCTCTGCGTGCCTCTGCTCACTTGCTGCTCCAGCTCTTCCAGCAGCTGTGTTTTCAGGGTGTGGTGCACAGGGGCAAAGTACCATGGCCCTGCCTGGCTCTGGCCAGCTTCTGTGTCCCACTCCTCTACCAGCCTTGGTCATGACATTTGTCTTTGCTGACACTTCTCTGCACTTTCCTTCGTGATTCAGCCCTAGACTATGAAATTAATCTTGTGCAGGAGTGGTGGAAAGTACAGTCATTTGAAGAGGACGATCATCTGTTCTAGCTGGAGAGGCCGAGCAGAGGGTTAGGGAAGGCTTATGTTGCCTTAGCTACAGCAGCAACACCATGTCAAAGGGCACTGGAGCAAATGGTCTTCTGATCTTTCCCTTATTTTGGGTTGGTTTATTTCTTCCTTCCCTTTTCCTTCCCAATTGCTTCACTGTGTATTGCTTAGCAGGTTCCAGCCTTCTGCTTGGACATGGCACATCTATATGCGTGTTGGCACAAAATTGTTATATAACTGCTGGGGGTCTATATTCAAGCAAGGTGATTTCTGGGAAGTAGCAAGAAGTCTGCCAACACATCACTGGCTACATATTCCTCAGACTTCACTAGTTGGCCTGGGATGTCTCTGGGAGAGAAATGAACATTTCTAATCTCTATGGATGTATGTTCTTTTCCATTGAGAGCATTGGAATAACTTTTCAAGTCTAGCTTATTTGTTTAGTGTAGCCTAAAGAAAAACATGGAACTTCTGGCCTTTGGTTGTTTATTACTGTCCAAAATTCAGATTGAAAAATGAAAATATTACAATTTAGTCTCCAAGAAAATATCTAAAAACATTGTTATGGTAGTGGAACATTTCATTTAGTCACTGAGTGTTGGATTTATCTCAGTTAGCACTAGATACCTATAGTGCAGATAGCAACATCTGGGCCAGTCTCTCTGCTCTTCTTTTACAATGTAGGTTGACAAATAGGTATTTTCATGTTACGGTTCATCAGATTTATTTCAGACCCACATTTTTGGACAGCCTACTTACAGCTCTCCACTGGCTGTAAAAGGATTCTAGACAACTGGGACTAGATTCAGCCACCTCCTCATCATAGTCTAGCACCCTCACAGATTCACTAATGTATCCTTCCTAGTTTCTACCTTCAAATCCAAAAGGGTTTTCTGTAGATCTGGTGTCATGCCTGGCCAGTCCTGTGTAGATACCTCAGACTGCCCAGAACTCCTTAAATTGCATCAGGCACCCATTAATATGCAACTGAATCCCTAGTTGGACTGTGCTGACTCAGAATATGCATTGGCCAGTTAAGCACCTTTGAGGCTGACCACAACATTCAGATAGTCCCAATGATTAAATGTTTGTTGCAGTTGCTGGCACACTGTCACTTCCAAACAATAATCTGAGTCAAGATCAACATTAAACTCCATTTTCCCCCTGTGGCAAAGTGCTGTATGGGAGTTATAGTTTATGAGCCTGCACTCGTATTTTTCTGGCTTCAGTTTCCAGCCACTGCTTCTTGTCATGTCCTTCTCCGTTAGATTTAAAAAGCTCTTTAACATTTTAACCTTTTTATTGATGGTAACTGAGTTGCTACTAAATCTTCTTTTCCTCTATAAATCAAACATCACTTTAACTCTCTTAATGTTTTTCTCCAGATCTTCAAAGTCTTTTTTGGGTTTTTTTGCTTCTCCTGAATATTGTCTCCATTTTGTCAACTCTCTCTAGAAATGCACGTAGTAAGATGCAAGCCTCCTTCTATTAAGCATCTCAAAGGTGCACATCTAAGTCTGACCCCATCATTCAAAGTAGTTTTTAGTCAGTAGAGGGAAACAGACCTCTCCAGAGGATGAGGCATTTGGTTTGAACCTTTATTTTTGAATGAAATGAACCACCTTTTGGAGGAGGCTCTATCAGTCAGGAAGGCAGCATGTGCATGAGAGCACCGTGAGGCAGTTTGGAAAAACATGGGAAATAAGGTCTGCCAGGAAAACGTCTCTGGGTGCAGATCCCCCTCATCAGTCAGACTCCAACAGAGAAATTACAGGAACCCCCAGTGGAAGTTGGAGCCCAATTTCTTTATGTGGTCAGGGTAAACTGGGATAGTTTCCTCTGTGATGTGACTCTGAGTGTCTAAAACTGAAGTTCAATGGGGCAGTAAACCTGGATTTGGGGAGCGTTAGAACTGGACAAAAAATGTGATGGAGACAGGTTCTTTGCAAATTTTTCTTAAAATACGCAAAAGATTCGCAAAAAGACAAAGTACTGACAAAGTCCAGATGCATTCTGGTAGCTTTCCCTCATCCAAAGCTTGTTGGAATTTGACTTCAGTGATTTGTCTAAAGCTGCCTTGGGCACTGTGGTTAGGTGTGCTCACAGGTGCCCTGGTGCCAGCTGTATGCATGCTGATGCTACCAGTCAAGAAACCAAGCCAAAGCTTCAGGAGGGCAGGAGTGAACATCACGGGAGACAGGTGACGAGCACGAGGGAGCCAGCCAACAGGTCATTTATACTGCTTTGTGCCCGTGTTGTATATACAGAAAAGGACACGTGTGCCATCACAAACAGCATGTGGTCATGCTATACTCAACACCACTAAAGTAATGCTCAGGCTGTCGCAGAGGTTAGAGAGATTCAGCTCCCTTCCTCCCCCCAGCTCTTCCTTCCAAGTGAGCATTACCAGTAAGGAGACCAATGCCAGCCCCTGGGGTACAAGGGCATCCTGCTGAGACCACAGAGTCCTCAGTGTCCTGACTCCATGGTGGCAGGGTGCATATCGTCTTAGCACTTTGGGGACTGAAAGCACTAATGCGGCTGATGCTGGTGATGAAATGACAGGATTATATCTTGCTTTATGCCTATTTTAGTTACAGTCTCTCTGTTTGCTATCACAGAGGAAAATACCAATTACCCCCTGTAGGGTGGATAGATTACTTGACGCTGCATCAGTCACTCTACCACCAGCAGCAGGATAACACAAACTCATTTCCCAGAGGTCTCCAAACAGCTGTCAGAGAATAATGACTTTCAGTTGCTGCTAGCCCACACCAATTCTGAACAATGACCTGGAGGCAAAAAGACTGAGTCATATTACAAATCCCTTCAGCTTTCAGATGTGCCTCCATTTGTTCTCTAACACTGAGAGATGTAATTAATAGAGATTATAATTTTTCATGGCACCTCTAATTTGTGCAAAAGTTGGTCTGGAGACCGGTTTCCAAGAACTCCTCTTTAGGATTTTTTCCTGTGATATATAGTAACACTCTCCTTATCAACATATTTTCTTTTGTTTTAAAGATTCAGGAATAAAATTTAACCACTCACTACAAAAGTAAGCTTCCTTAATTACAAACTGGTATTTTTACATGGAAGAGAAGGCATATAGATAAACATACTCAGTAATCTAAGTAATCATCATCAAATAGCAAGGCTTCAGAATTAAAAAGAGGTAGTTGTGATGTCATGTCAGGATTTCTAGATTCCCCTCAGATTCTCACATCTCATTTTTGTTACTTTTTGTGTTTCAGCTGAACTGAAACATCCATTCCTTGCTTTTGAGTTTAATTTTCATTTCTGTCCATCCTTAGTACCTGTGACCAGACTTGCCCTCATTTATGCTGTTGTACGGAGAAGTCTCACTGAAACTGCTGAGATAAAGCCTGAAAATGTGAATAATCAGGTGCCCCAGCTGTATGAAGCTATTGCAGGTGTTATTTCCCTAGCAGACAGACTCTGGTCGTGGTCATGCTATACTCAACACCACTAAAACTGTGATTAGAATCTGCCTTTGATAGGTTTAGCATAGATGGTACTTACCCACAGGAATATCTCTTGGTGACAGTGACATGTCTGCAGGCACAGGAGAGGGCTGCTGAAAAATGGAAAATGAGAAATTTTGCATCAGAATAACCAAGCAGTTTACAAATAACCAGGTTTTACTGTGTAAAAAGTAAATGTAATACATTGAGTTATCACTGTGCAAATCTAGATGAAAAAAAAAAGAACTGGATTTTTCCATTACATTGGCAGCTAATATTCCAACCAGGCTGAGTGTTTATGAAAGGATGATGCTGCTTTGATGGGTGCAGTTGGCAATTTGTTCCAGTAGGGATGGGAAGAGTCATTTGTTGATGTCAAAGGAATAGCAAAACTTCAGTTAGAAGGACCTTTGGGTTTAACAAAGGCATTGCTTGATCTTGCAATCCTATCCCCAGTGACTTTAATAATCACCAAATAGCAAGTGAAAACCGTAATCCTTCCATTGGCACAAATCCACTAGAGGGAAATCAATTTAAAGAAATCTCTACAGAGGCAAATGAGCCATCCTTTTCCTGCATGGTTTGTGAAATGAGCTGGAAGCACTGCCAAAAAACACCTTCGTGCTTCAGGAAGGATAACAAGAAAGGTTAGAGCAGCCAAAAATTAACAAGCAACCATAGTCCCTTCATAAGAAACACCAACAGCATCCAAGTATCAACCAGTCATTCACATTTACAGGAAGTGAACACTGAGCACCTGAGGGACCTGAGCACCTCCAAAACATCTGATAAGGATACACTTCTCTTTACTTGGCATGTCTACAACATAAATGTTTATTCCTGGGCCAGCTACCATGGTTTTCTTCTGCAGCTTGTCCATCCACATTGCTAGACCATCCCAGCTGCTAGAGCAGTCCCCAGCATTATTTTGACCTGGGCCACATAGTACTCTCCCAAAGGGCCGGTGGACTCAGATCAGGGTGATAACAGTCACTTTGGGGCAACCTCGCTACTTTTGAGGGCAAGAGCATTTTGTGCCATTCCTTCTTCTTCATATTCAATGCCAGGGAATGATCCCTGACACTTTAGTTCTCTAGTGCAGGCACAGCCTGGATATCTGTATCAGTGCTAGTCGCTTCAGGTTCCCTTTACAGCCAGTGGAAAGAAACAGTCACTTTCAGGGTGCAATATCAGAGCCATTGTAGACATTAGGATAAGGAAAAATGCACCCTGAAGAACCCGTATTTCTCCATTGACTATAAAAACAGTCTAGACACTTAGGTCATAGGCAGAAATATACAGTGTGAACATCTGGAGTTGGTTGGACAAATCCCACCTCTCCTGTCAAACATTTACAAACTTCCATAAAGACACCATTAGTGAGGACTGCATCTGCAGCACACTTGCAAAGATATTTTCCCTTATTTGTTTACCAAGTATTTCAAGTAGAAATTTACTGCTATGGAAAATGGTTGCAAGTGTTACACGGTAGGATATAGACCAAGTTCTCAAAAACTGTATAGGTAGGATAGTCTGCCTGACAGACTAGGTGACCTAATATTGTCTTCTCCATCTGACATGAAGCCAGAGTGACACAAATAAAAACAGTCTGATACAATATGGAACCTGCCCATAAAAACTGAAGTCATCAAAATGATGTGAGTGTGACTGAATCAGTGCAGTGAATTTTTAGCAGACGGGCATTTTGTGTGCTAGGTTGCAGTGTTTCTGGTAAGACATGGACTTACTGCTTTTCTGTGCTCCCTGGGATGCTCCCACTGAAACACTCAGTGGTTCAGCGAGGGGAAAATTAGACCCAAAAAACTGAAAATCCCATCCTTAATCCCATTTTAAATGTACAAAATGTCAGGAAGTTTAGCCTCAAGCACAAACTAGAAACTTTAGTGTTGTTGATAACGGCATTTAAATAGATGTAGCTAAGCTATTGCTGGCCTATATTTTATCATCTTCACACCTTTACTCATTGCAGACAGCACTTTAAGCATTCCTGTGGCTGAAATCTTCCTTGCGTGTTGAGTATGAACATGATTCAGTGTTGATTCAGTGAATGGCAGTGTTTTGTAACTTGAAGCTTCCTCCCCTGATGAATAATTTGTAGTAGAGGTCCTTTTATGAGGTGAGCAGATAGTAAAATACTTAATGCAGCTTGTGAACTAGTGCAGGGGTGGACTTCATTGCCTTGCCCATAGTCTGACGTTGTGAGCTATGGAGCTGGGAGGGGAGGCTCCCATTGCTTCCAGTGTCTGGGGAGGACACGGTACTGGTGACCATGAACCACGTCCTCCACTGGTACAACCTGGCTGCAGCTGGTATCTGTGGTGGGGCAACCTGCACCAATGTTGTGGATCTACTCCTGCATAACACACCCACCAGTGAGAGAGCCCACAGCCCTTGTTTTTCCGAGTGTGAGGATTAACAGCAGATGAGCATTCCATCTGGGTTGCCGATGACCTCATGGAGGTCCCTGTCAGAGAGTGTTGGTTTCCCCTCGGGCACCAGCAGTGGCTGTGTGTCTTGTTTTCTTTCTGAACACAGGAAAACTCCCACCTCAGGATTCTCCTGGACAGGATGGATGATTCACTTGGTGCTCCACTGCCCCTTCCTCAGGCTACAGCTGGGGGCTTTAAATAGAAAACTGTCTCAGACACATTGCACACTGGGGAAACCCTGTTATGACTCTCCATGCAGTTTCTGTTTCATTGTCAGGGGCGCAGACTTCCTGAGCTCCATCCCCTCTTCCCAGCCTCCGGCTGCCTGACGTCAGCAGTATTTCCTTGCATGCCTGAGATGCTTGAAATTGTTGGGGCTTAGCTGGAAAACAGAGGATTTGGGGAAACGAGGGTAAGATTCAGTTTTCTTTCCAATAGGAGGAATTTGCTACCGGACACCACTTTGTTAGGCACCGGCTGTGTTTACTCCCCATTCTGCCCCAGCTCATTTGACCACTCAGGCTGTCGCAGTCTCTGAAGGGGGAAACAGCCTCACAGCTGCTGCTCTGTAAGAACTGGTAAGGTAGAAGATGTCCCATTAAAGTTGTTGACTGCTTAGTTTTGAGCTGATGTGTCTGTGAAATACCTGGGAGCCAGAGAGCACAGAGGTGGCAGCACAAGCACTGCCCAGCGTGTGCGAGCACCCCTGGTGTGAGCACAGAGCTGGGCAGGGGATGCAGCCCCTTGTCTTCCCTCCACCACCAAGAGCTCTTAGGCTTTGTATGAAGGCTTAGGTAGGATCCACAGTACTCCCAGGATGAGGATCCATCTTCTAGAGAGAATTAGACCGATATTTTCCCTACATAGCTTACTGAAGTTAGGTGATTTGGGTCATGTCTGATTTAGGAAATTAAATGGCACTGGGGCACAGGCCTGGAGCCTTCTATATCAATAGGGTAGTAGCTCCATTGATGGCACAGTTTTTGTCCTCAGAACATCTAACACTCTCACAAGCAAGTGCTGGACAGGACATGAACTATGGGCTATAGCCACCAGGCAGTGTCTCTGTGTCTACCCTGTTTTTAGGACAAGAGTGTAGCCTTGAGCCATTCCAGGGCAGGTGGCCTCATGATGTCCCACTGCATGTGATGTCTGCATGATGGAGTTGAACACACACTTGGCTGGAGAGAGGAGCAGGACTTGTGAGCCACTGACTGCGTAGAGCAGTGGTGATGCCATGCACCCAAGAGCTGGGCAGGTACTAGTGACAGCTGGGTTATGTCAGAGATGGAAAAGGCCTAATTCAGACCACAAGGCTGGGGTCAGAAGCAGTGCTTTAGAAATGAGAGAAGCAGATTCAAATTGCCACACAGTTGGCTATCATATCCTGGGAGCAATGTGCCTGGCCAGTAGTGGGGAGGCAGAACACAGCCAGACCAGAGGTCTCAGTTGCTCTTGTATTAAGAATATCTTCAATGAGTGCAGATTTCTAACACAATAGTGTGCAGATGAAAACCAATCTCAGGATGAAGATCGGGGAAACAGCCTCACAGCTGGTTCTAATTCTGGTTCTAATTCTGCATCCTCCATGCACACGCACTCTCTTAGAACTGCAACAATGAAAGCCCAGTTACAGCCCTGGCAGCCACGGTGGTAAGGGAAGACTGAAGGACAAATACATCTGCAAGAAGCAGGCACTGATCCAGAGCAGCAAATGTTCTGCAATAATAATTCCAGAAGGAGGTTTTTCAGTGCTAACTGGGCAGAGTGATGGCTGGGGGGACACAGATGTAGGTCTAGCAGAGACTCTGGCTGCTGTCCTTCTTTTCCAG
>VZRW01005865.1:2834-15739 GCA_013398125.1 Aegotheles bennettii
GAATGACAGATGCTCTCTATTAACCCTTCTCCCTTCCCAGAAATGGAAAGAAAGAGAATAAGGGAGAGAGACTTACGGGCTGGAAACTAAACTACACAGCTTTAATGGAACAGTAGTGATGAAAAAGAAAATAATGAAGTTCATAAAAATATATACAAAACCACTATCATGCTTCCCCCCAGTAATGCTCGCATCACCACCAAAGCTGCAGGGCAGTCCTGGGAAGGTCCTGGACTGGTCTCCTGGACTCTGGCAAATGACCGCTGGATCCAGGAATGCACAGAGTCAGGAACACATGTATCCGGATCAAAGGCAGACAAATGGACCGAGTCCTTCCAGGACACTGGCCATGAACAAAGAGAGCTTGACTCTCGTGATCCCTTAAACTTATACTGAGTGTGATGTGTATGGGATGGAATACTTTGGTCAATTTTGGTCACCTTTCTGGTCTGCTTCTTCCTGTAGGAGGGTCACAGATGTTGACCCTTTTTGCTCCCTTTTGTTTTTGGAGCATAAGATGTTTAGCAGAACCAAGAAGTGGTATTGACTCTGCATATCATTCTCCATCAGTAACTGTAAGTATCAAGCATTATGAGTCCATTGTTAATTTTGGCAAATGCAGTTACTGGAAAGTGGCTTAAATGAAAAATAAAATTACTGAAAGAAAATAGGTTCTGTCCTGGCTCAAACCAGGATAAATAATAAAATATTCCCACCCACTCACCCCCAAATGTGTGAAAATTTTTCAAACTTGCTTTAAAACAAAATACTGTTAGAGTATGGTTTTAGTAATGGAGTGGATCTGTGTGTTTTAATTTTTAATTAGACCTATTCGATGTCCACTGTAACAGGCTTCTAATTGGTTTTACTAGTAAACCAACATCTGCTAATAGCAATCAGTAAGATGAAACCGTTTCAGAGTAGCTTGGCTGTTTCGTACTGTTTGGTGTTGACCTTTGAAGTTGGGCAGTGTAAGTTTGTTGCCTTCCTCTAAAAATCTTGAAACTGAATTTCATTTATTTTTATATATTAATTTTATTGACTTGAAGAGTTACAATATTTTCCATGTTCAGGTCATATTTTAAAATAATTTTACTATTGAATACTATGTTTTAGGCATTGTCTACTCCTTTCTGTTCAAAATGAGTAAGGAGAAAAGGTGAATGTGCAATGAAAATAGACCTAGCTTCTGCATAATTTGGATCCATGTGAAATTTTCAACTTGAGATTGGATTTCTGACATTAACTATTTTCATACTGAATGAAAACTGGGATCCGTTTTTAGTTTGTGACACTGTTGTTTCATAAAGCTAACTCTTATGGCTGATGCATTTAAGAACAGAAATCAGAGATATTTCTAACATCTCAAAAGATTTGTTTGTTCATAATGGTAGCTTTTTATTTCATGTTTTTTATTCAAGTTTAGTTAGTTCATGATGTGTTTAAATGCTTTAGAAGAGAGGTGTGATTCATTTCATCATCTTCAGAAAAGAAAGCATGATTGTCTTCATTGATGTCCTATGTTAATTTCCACATTGGGAGGTCTTTGTAAGGATTTTTTTCTTTAAATAACAGTGTATCTACCTCCAAAGTCAAAGTAACACACTTTAACTGCTCTTCAGAGTTCTAGGTAGGCTTGAACCCTCCAGTTTAAAAATAAATTATTGTTGGAAGCATATAGCAACATATAAAATCATTGTTTGAAGTTGATGAGGGAACAAATGACTATTTTGCATGACACTGTAAATAGGGAACTTAGTGTACAAAGAAAAGTGTGTTGTCACCGAACAGACAGTAAAATGGTAGAACTTGTTATTGTAGATATTTGAAGATTTAAAGTCTAAAAAGTTAAATGAGAGGTCCATCTTAGAGATGTGAAATATGGCATGACCTACGAATTGGAAGTTTATATGTGATTGCTAGAGGTTGACAGTATATGGTAGCAGGAGGATTAGTCTAAACATGTATTTGGTGGTTTTCCTAATGTTAGGTGGGTTTTTTTTTCCCTGTGTCTTTTATTGGCCAGTGATGGAGAGACTATATCTAGCTAGATGACATAAGGCAGATTGGTGGTGTAATCTATGACCAGGTAGCTGACAGACTATTGCTAAGCATTATGAAACTCTTTTCTTGAAGGAAGAGGTAAAGTATTTCTAGAACATATGTGAATGGGAATATAAATTTTAAGCAATTGTCTGACTTTACAGTTGTAGGGGCAGTGCATACAGTGGTGGAATAGTTGTGAACAGTGTTTTAGCTGCTTACACACTTTGTAACTTGGGTGAACTACAGTCATATGAAGTAAAGCAGGTAATAATTTGTCTAGATGGTGGCTATACTTAGCTTCTTAGGCAACTAAAGATCAGAGCCTATGTTGGGCAGCTTGTAAAGCCTCAGTCAGTATTATTTCATATATGTTATTTTTAGAGTGAATGGAATAATAGGCTATTAGTTTTCTAAGTAGAGGAACCTTTCTTTCTTGTAAA
The DNA here is from genome assembly GCA_013398125.1 of Aegotheles bennettii. Classification (NCBI taxonomy): domain Eukaryota; kingdom Metazoa; phylum Chordata; class Aves; order Caprimulgiformes; family Aegothelidae; genus Aegotheles; species Aegotheles bennettii. Next base: position 5,321 of record VZRW01005865.1, read on the forward strand.
AATGTCACAGGCATTGAAAGGGAAAATACAAATTTTATGCAGAAATGTGTACACACTGTCTTTAGTGTAGCGTTTGGAAGATGTTAGTCTGATTGTTTCATTTGTGCCACCAGGGGGCGTGGGACTACAGTTTTTTTCTTTCCAGTATCCCACCATCTGCATATTGATTTCCTGTGGTTTTCAGCTCATCTGTTTTATTATTTTCTAGTACTTGTCTTTAAACAGCTGGGATTCTAGGACGTTAGCCCTCCATCTCAGTTAACTAAATCTGGATATGTTGTCAAAATATATTTTTGTCTTTTGGAAGTAATAACTCTTTGCCTGTCTTGCACTTTAAACCCTGTTATTTTCAGGATATATCAATCTAAGAAAAAAAAAACAAAATGGAACAGTGAGTCAGCACTTTACACAGCCTAGAAAATGAGGGGACAAACTTACCAACAGGTTAAAAAATACTAAAACATACCTTCTGCAGAATTACCAAGAACTTCCATAAAGATGGAATTATGGGAATGATGATTTAGTAGAAGCCAAAAGGCTAATTGGTATCTCTTGGTAAGGGGTGTTTTTTCATTCCTGCAGATTTCTCAAAATGAACAGAATTTAAAAGAAAGTGCATATCATAGTTTAGAAAGGAGGCTTAATAATTTACAAACTACAGCCTAACTACAGAAGCTGAAATTAACTTGGCATTTGAGGAAAATCATTGTTCCTTAAAAGGAAAATGCGGAGACATCAAATGAATTGTTGTCAGAGGGGCAAAAAGGGTCATGTACTGATGTTATTTCTCATATTATCCTACATTACTTAGAAAATAAAGCATTGATGTTAGGAAAAGGTTTTACTAGTCACTAAAATCATAAGTCATAGACTAGCTGTCTCCTGAGGTGGTGTTATTTGTGTTGACTCTAATGGGTAAAATGTAAATGCCTGAGTCTGCAGTGCGTTTTATTATAATCACAGCTTCTTGAAAAAAACTTTACCATACATTGTGTATTTTGGGGTCTGACCACAACTTTAATAATAGGAAGTGACTGTTTTTTTGTTTTCTATATTTTGTTATTATCGTTAGGTTGAAGTCAGTCTGAGGAAAGACATAAATTACTGTTAAGATGTAATATCCCTAAAAACACGTTAAATAATCTGACCTTTTGTGATTCTATAACATCTAACACATTCATGCCTGAAAAATGTATACCTCAGATCATTCGAAAGAGTGGCTAGTACATGAGAGAGTGGTAGCATTTCCAAGTATGTCCTTCCTGTATTCCAACAACACAGTGTCAAGATGCTAGTAAACTGGTTTGTGGTATCTGTTGCTCCTTCCAAGTTGCTTTAGAAGATACTCTAGATATTTTGATACTTTGCTTTAGATAGGAGAAGTTGTCTTCTTTCAATTCACACTGATGTTATTCTGTATCCTTCCTCTTATGGTGCACACTAGAGTCATCTACAAAATTCTGTTGTTTGGCAACTGAATATGACCATCTGCCTGAAAGTGCTATCAGTTTGAGCTGTCTTTTACAGGATTATTTTGATGTATGTAATAGTCAAATTGTACAGATTATTACGATGATCAGGCTGTTAAGGGATCTTTTACCACCTTTAAGTGCTTTTGTACATTTCTCTCTAGATTTCACTGAAAATAAAATCCTCTGTTTTAATTAAAATAATATTTACGTGTACAGGAAAAACCTAAAATGTATACATCCTGTTAATCCCATAAGGATGTGAGTGCCTTCTAAAAATGACTTTCTCTTTGATGTACTGATGTGATAATAAATGAAAAGATCAGATTTTTGCAAACCTTTGGAAGACATGAAAAAAGTTGCAATTGGCATAATTGCTACTTGAAACAGTGTGAACCTTTAAGGATATCTTTGTATCACTGATGAAATCTTGCTGCAAAATCAAACTCATAGTGGAAAATGTAGCTTTAGCTCCATTGCCTATCTCTGAAAGGAGATTTCATATGTTGGTTTGATTTCTTACTAGTTTGTCTTTACATAAAATATAAAGACTTATTTGCTGGGGCTTTTTGTGATCATATACTATTGTGAAATTGGTATTTATTTTTTAAATTCTGTCAAGAATTGGTCTGAAAGTTAATTAAACTTTACTTTTTTGTTTTTCAGGGTCAGCTTTCAATATTGCAAGAAAAAATAGATCATTTAGAACGCCTGTTGGCAGAAAATAATGAGATTATTTCAAACATACGAGATTCCGTGATCAATCTGAGTGAGTCAGTAAAAGACGGTCAAAAAAATCCAGAGGCTATAAACTTCAGTCAAGGATTGGTTTCTGAGCTCTTTCCTTCTGCTTCAGTTTTGCTTGCAGTTGATTCTGAGGATTGTTTGTTTGCTTCAAAAAGTGGAAATCATCGTTCAGGTGTACAGGTAAGCAGTATGTCTTTCTCTCTTATTCTGCTGGAGTCAGAATTAGCTGTCATTACCTTTCAGTTTTGAAAATGTCTAATTACTGGTAAAAGCTTGGTACTAAACTGCTAATCTAAGGTGTAGTATATTGTTTGAGTGACTGTTGTTTTTAACAGATGTTATGAAGCTGTTTCTTTTTATCCTTTTTAAGCTGTCTAGAAATTGAATAGTAATTATGAAGAGCCAATACTTCAGAAAGCTCCAAATTCTTAAAAAACCCCAAACATAAGGCAGTGATTATACTCAGACTATTGTCCAGTACTATGAGAAGTTCTTTGGAAATAATTTATTTGAAAGTTTCTTTCAACTTTCCCAAGTAGTCCTAAATTGATGACAATTAAACTGGAAATAGTGGATAATCTTGATTTAAAAAGGCTTTGCGTTTTAAGGGATATATGTGTTGATGGGTTGGGTGGGGAGGTAAAGGAAGATCAGGAACTAATAATTTAAAAAAAATCTCAGGTACTGTGTTCCCTTTTGAATGCCATTTCTGTATTTCAGCGTTCTTGTGTGTCTCCAGTTTGTATAGGCACTTTGATAAGAAAGGAGAAATGTATACCATGTTGACTCATTGGCATGAACTGGGGAGGTTGAAGTTTTTAAAGTCAAACACTTCAAGTTGAATTAATTTTGCTTTCTGGTGGTGCTTGTGAATTCATGGCCTCTTACATATTCAGTTTTGCTGGAGTATTTCAGGAGCACTGAGAATACTGTGTCAAGTTTGTGATCTGTACTGTTTTTGGGAGTCTTGTGGGAGTACTGTAAATATTCATAGTACTCTAAAGCAAAGATTTAATTTTGAAGTCCAGCTTTCCCGTTCTAGAAGTGAAAGTATTTCTACTTCAGGGGAGAGCCCATGGACTTAAGATGAATAAGCACACATATTGGAACAATTGTAATCTCTGCTGTATCATCGATAATGCCATTAAGCTCTTCAGGGTTAGGCACCACCTTAATACACCTTTTACAGAGAAAGTAGTTTTTTTTAAAGGCAATATCTGACTATTCATGTTTCTAGTATATAATTCTTCTGTGTGGGAAAGTAAAGCATGTGGACCTATGATTACACGTTTTCAAGTTACTGGATTGTTAACAGGTTATTCCTTGTGTAATCTGTTGACATATCAAGAGATATGCTTGTTTTAGATGCATTAAAAAGTTATAGTAAATGCAAATTGTGAATTTTGAGGTAAAATGTATTGGCTTAGATTCTTGGACACATGAATGAATTGGCTTAAACTGTTCTCATGTTTAGCTTCACATTTGGAGAATGTTAGAACATGTACCTACTATCAGCTAATGTACCTACCTTACTATAGGTAGGCTGTAGTAGCGAAAAGTAAAGAAAATTATCAAAAAGCAGTTTAAAGTTGTATGCATATACTTGAGTAACAAATATAGCAGGGAATATTCTTAATACTGTTCCCTTACTCACACTTTCTTTCCTTGCTTCGCACAGGGAGGGAAGTCTCTAATGTTCTTCACATCATTGCATTAGTACCTTGTACTCAGCAGGTTATCTACCATCATCATTAAGTCATTTTAATACTCCTTCTGTATACAGTTTCTCATCCTTCAAGTCTGACTCGCATTTCAGTCACGGAACCTAACACCTAGACTTTAGTAGAATTCCTGTAATACCACGTTAACAAACTGATCTAAATTACTGTGTTTTAATACAGTTTTACTATTTAATACTTGGCCAAGCTTGATGTATTCTGCAAGCTCAGTTAATTTATTTTCTTACAGATTTTTTTAAAGATTGAGAAATTCTGAGTAGATTATCTGGACTATTTTTTGAAATTATATTTTAAATTCTAAAATAGCTGTAAGTGTTAATTACCTTCTTCTCATAAAGGTTAATTTAAACCCACTGATTTGGATTTTTTTCCATGTTTGTCTTTTAAGTGGATGGATGAGAATGCATGAGAGACTAGAAAGAAGCAAGGGCTAATATAGGTGAGACGCAGTGTTTGGATAAAAGTCGCTGTAGAGAATGAAGGCAAAAGTGGCTTCACTGAATGAATTATGGGACTTCATTGTAGTCTCCCATATGGAGATACCATTGTAAGAATGTATTCAGATATGGATTAAAATCTTTTGATATTTCAGTAAGAAATATTACCAGGACTTCCTACTCAGAGAAATATATTTTCTTGGCATAAATCAGACAAAACAAGATACTGATAACATGAGACCCAGAAAGTTATTGAGTAGAATAGCTAAAGGATTTTTTTAATGGAGGAGTTATAAATCAAGAAATTGTGTACTTTGTTACTTGTGGTGTTTGTAAGTAGGTAGAAAATTGTAATAGAGCAGGCCACTGAAAATAGCACAGAATTGGGAATTGATATAAATCAGATTAAATAGAAGACTATTGTGTACTTTTTTCAAAAGACTAAAATGGGGCTAGGTAATAAAACCTACAAAATTAAGAACTCTGGATTAGATATGCTTGTGACCTGATGCTCTTTTAGGTCAGTAGTTCAAGAAGCATCTGGAATTTGTGTTCAAAAAAGTAAAATTCTCAACAGCCATCACACTGAGTTGGAGGATCTTTTAACTAATACAATGAAGTGTCTCCTCTTATCTCTTCTACTGCTGAAGCATCTAACACTGTACTTATTAATGTTGAATCTTAGAAATGAAGCATGAATCACGCTCTAAAAAGGTAGCCTGAAGAGGCATGAAATACGCTTTTATTTCTTCTCTGCAGTAGCTTAGTGTTCACTGATGTAAATGCTGTGATGTTTACCCAACACTTGCATTACTTCAGTAGGTTGTGTTAGTCAGTATAGAGAAAGAATAAGCCTATATAGGAAAAAAGACAACTAATGATGTTTCAAATATTTAAATTGAAAAGCTTGTAAAAACCTGACTGTCTTCTGAAGCAGCCGTAATGAAGACAGGCAGCACCCTTTTTGAATTTCTATTTATCTACTGTTTTTACAAAGTCCTTGCTTGTTATATGAGTATTTTATACTTAGAAATGAAATTAAAACACATTCAGGAAATACTTGTCTTTAGTTTTTTTTGCTTACTGACTAGGTACTTGGAAATTATTCATCACTTGCAGTCATATAATCTGGTAAATGATGATGTAATTTGTAGTTAATTCTTTGCACAATTCTTACTGAGGATGGTGTTACATGAAGGATAAAAGCGACTTGTGTTTTCTGCATGTCTTGGCATTAATGCAATGATTTCAGCCTGATTTGGCTTCAGTTTATTCCAGTGGAAGTTTTTGAGTCCTTGTTGGGGTTTTTTTTTGGCTTTTTTTAACTCCTCCTAATTAACATTCAAATCACAGAAATACACCGTTAACCAGCTTTCTTGGGCCCCTTTTTCCTCTCGGGTCTTGTCCTCTGGAACTCTGCCAAGCATAGAGGCCACAGTCTGTTCTCCTGAAGTCCAGTGATGTGATCTTGGTTTTTGTCCTCCTCCCTCCTCTGAGTCTTGAATTACACCATTTCATGGTCAGCTCAGTCAAGGCTGCCTTTGACCTTTGCAGCCCCAACAAGCTCCTCATCACTGGCAAGTATGAGGTTCAGCAGAACACCTCTCCTCATTGGTTCCCGTATCACCTGGGTCAGGATGCTGTCATTGATGCACTCCAGGAACCTCTTGGATTGATTATGTCCTGCTCTGTTGTCCCTCCAGCAGATATCGGGATAGTTGAAGTTCCCCAGGAGGACAAAATCCTGCTAATGTGAGACTGCTTCTATCTGTCTGGAGGGTCTCATCCATTTGTTATTCTTGGTCAGGTGCCCTATAGCAGACATCCATTATGACGTCACCCATACTGGTCTGCTGGATAAAACTGGTTCTGTTGGATAAAGGCCAACTCTCCCTCCTTGTCTTCCTAGTCTCTTTCCTCAAGATTTTGTATCCCTCCATTGCAACTTTACAGTCATTAGAGTCATCCCATCATGTCTCCATGATCCTGAAAAGATCATAAGCTTTCAAGTGCACACAGATCCTGTTTATTCCCCATGATGTGTACACTAGTGTAATTCAAGAGGCACCTTGGCATGGTGATTTCCCAGAAGGGGTTTAGGGAATTCCTCTGTAATTGTGACTTGCAGGCATTTCCTTGCTTACATGCAAAAGCTGGAGGTGACCCTGCTTATGCCTTATTAAAAAAAAATAATATTTTTTAAAATCCTTTTATGTCACATCACCTCTGTCCATCACTTTCTCACAGGACTGATGCTGACTCTCTCTCTTCCCCTTTATTTCTAGCTAAAAGCTCTCCTTTGCCAGGAGGTCAGCTGTCCTTCTGGCAAAGATACCTTTGCCCCACTTGGTGAGTTGGATCTCATTTCTCATAAGCAGACACTGATCTGTGAACAGGGTCCCATAGTCATCGAAACCCAGAATCTGTTGCTAACACCAGCTCCAAGGCCAATTAACTATCTGTTCTCACACCCCTACCCATCACTGATGGGATTGAAGAAGACAGCACCTGGGTGTCCATGACATTCATTACTACCCCCAGAGCTCTGTAGTCACTTTTGAGGCAGTCTGGGTTGCTCCTGGCAGTATCATTGGTACCCCCATGGCAGAACAACAAAGGGCAGTAGGCAACAAGTCAGTCAAGCTTTGAGAGTTTCTCTAAAACATCCTGGATCCAGGCCTCTGGCAGGCCGCAAACCTCTCTAGATGATGAGTCAGGTCACCGAGCTGAGTCATCAAGTATTTCAGACAACTGTTGATGAAGATTGCAAGATCTATCTCCTGAATTGCAGTTTCCAGCTCTTGAGCTCATAATCATGGGAGCATAGTTTAAGATAACTGTAAATTAATAGATATTAGGGAAAAAATTATGTATGTTATGGACTACAAAAATTGGTATCTTGAAGAATGCAGAAAGTTGCTTGTGAAATTGAGGCTCCATTTATCAGAAAAACTCATAGGAATGTGGGCAATTTCATGAGTTGTTGCTTTTTAAACAAATATGTTTTCATGGTTGAAGTGTCAACAGAGTTTATCAGTCTTAAGGTCACTCATTGGTAACTGGCAAATTTACAGAGTATGCATTTAATTTTCTCCGAAATGTTGCATTTCATAGAAAAACTACAGCTTCTCAAAATCAAATAATAGAAAAACAAGAAAGTAGGGTATTAGACTAATTTCAATGTTAACCTTATTTGGTCCCTTCAAGCTGATCATACAGAATTCATATATCTGCAAGTAATGCACTTGTACTTTACATTGAGCAGTATTATCCAAAGGTGTAAGCAATCCTTATGGACCAGTGACATGACAAGATCATCTTGTACAAGCCATATATATATCTATTGTATGGACATTGTAGGCACAACTGAGGCTCTGCTAGTTCTAGGATTACAGTGGCTTGCATTCCCATCTAATATTGTTTCTCTTTATATTTTAAGCTGAATGCCTGTGATCTGGTTGTCAGATGCCAACCCAGCATAGGTTAACCCGCTACTGTCCTTTTTGGCACCCAACCTGAGGCCCGAGGAATGTGAGATAAGGATGGTAATTGGGAGTGGTAGTGGTCAAAACTTGGATTGGACATTACCAGAGTGAATTAATTGTGGCAATTCTTTTGTTGTTGTAATAGGTAGAAGGAGTGGAGTTTTATTAAGTGTGTAAAATTTCTACTTTATCAGTGTTACATAATTTTGATTTTGGTGTGGAAATTTTTTTCTGTAGATGTAAGTGAAGTTTGTGAAGAGTGTGTAATTAATGCATATTTTATCGTGTGTTCTTAAATATGTATTTCACAGAGGTGAAGGTGGAATGTACTGGGTGCAGGTGCCCAGGTGTTGGCAGCAGAGGGACTCCAGGGATGATGTCTGTGAGGAGAGGCCAGTGCTGCTCCATCCCAGACACAGGGGTTCCAGCCAGCTCCAAAACAGATCCACTGCAGGATACAGCTGAGCCCTCTATCAGCAAGAGTGGTGGCACCTCTGGGAGAATGTGTTTTAAGAGGAGGGAAAACACTGAATGGCAGTGAGGTATAAGGAAAAAAAAGGTGGGATTAACAACCCTGTGAGCATAAGGTCATGGAAGAAGGTGCTCCAGCCACTGGAGCAGGTCTGGGAGACCACCATGAAGTAAGTATTTCCCTGCAGTCTGGGGAGAATCCTGTGCCAGAGCAGGCAGATGTTTTCGGAAGGAACTATAGCCCATGGGGAATCCACTCTGGAGAAGCTCCTGAAGGACTGTAGCCTGTGAAAGGGACCCCATGCTGAAGCAGGCTAGAAGTATGAGGAAAGAGTGATGGAGAGGAATCATTATGGACTGACTGCAACCCCTATCTCCCTTCACTACTTGGGGTAGGGGGTTGTAGAGGAATTGGAAATGAAAGAGTGCAGTTGGACTGGGCTAGGAAAGGTGTGGGGAGAAGGTTTTAGTTTTGTCTTTGCTTCTTATTATCCAGCTCTATTTTAATTGGCAATAAATTAATTTGGTATCTTCCAAGTAGGATCTGTTTTGTCTGTGATGGTGATTGATAAGTGATCTCCCTGCTTTTAATCTTGTTCCTCCTCCTGTCCTTTTGACGATGGCAAGTGAGAGAGCAGCTGGGTGGGGGTTCAGCAGTCAGTCATGGTCAACCCATCACAAAGCCTGAACTATTTTAGTCAGATAACTTGTTTCAGATGTCTGTATTTTTCTGAAGTTTCCTAGCAGGACAGAAACCAGCTTATCACTCCGTCTTAACTTTTGTGGTGTTCATATAGTAAATGACTCCTGTAGGCTATTTTTGTGGAAGGGAAATGTTTGTTGAAGAAAGTTTGTCAAGTGCACAATTACATTCTAACATGGGGTTAGAACTAAGCTAAAGTTTAGTTTAAGTTTTTAAAACTGTAGTGCCAATAAAAAGCTTATGTAGATGATAGCTCATGTTAATAAAGTTTGCCTTCTTTTCTAAAAGCTTTTAAAAAAATAGGGGAAAAGTTGGATATGGTGGTAGCTTTGGTCTAAACTCACATCTGAAGATTGTCTTTGGAGCTATCTGGTGGTATCCAGATTTCATAGGAACTTGTTAAAATAACTCTAGAGTTACATGATTGACCTATAACCTCCTTATTTGCATTGACAAGTGTAATATGTCTGTCCTTGTAGGATTAGTGTACTGGATAACTAAATATACATGATGAGTTTGTTTCAGCAATTGGCTATAGTTCTGAACGTTTTTTCCTTGATAGTTTCTTTCAGTTCTCTTTTGTGAGTTGACTTTTTGTCTCAATCTCTTTTATGTTGTCATCCCTTCATACTGTTTCTTCCTTCTTCATATCCTGCATTCCCTTATTTAGTGTGTTATGCTATTCTGTATAATCCTCTCCTACCCCCTGCCCCAATGCCATTATGAGCTGTTGTAATTTTTGTGGCTTAAGGCTCTTATTCCTACTATTTATCCAATGAATTTCAAATTTCTCAGAACTGGGACTGCCAAACGCTTCTCTTCCTGCCAGCTGTGTCTTGGGAGTCATAGAGTGACTAGAAGCTTGCTCTAATTTGTCAGTTTTCTATACATTTGACACTTCATCTCTCCCTGTGTAATGAACAAGCTGATCCATTTTTTACAAAGAAAGCTTTAGTTTTTGATAGCAGAACTGTTTTTGTGATTCCTTTTACTCTTTTTTTTTAGATGTTGGATGTCTATGACATTCTTCCTTTCGATAATCCAGATGGTGGTGTGTGGAAACAAGGATTTGATATCACATACAATGAAAATGAATGGGACAGTGAACTGCTTCAAGTTTTTGTCGTGCCTCATTCGCATAATGACCCAGGTAATATTTTGACTGTATTGATTTGGGTATCTAGAGGCTTCTGAATTAAGAAACATATTGCCATTTCTGTTAAGATTTGGGGTTTTTTTAAAGTATACTACTTAATCTGTTAGATTTAAGTCTAGCAAAGCACTTAAACAGATGTATAATTCAAGTGCCATTGACTTCAAGTGACAACTGTTACCATAAAAGTTGTATGTTGTCTCGGTTTGACGGAT
>VZRW01005866.1:0-22472 GCA_013398125.1 Aegotheles bennettii
TAAATATTCTTTAACACATGAAGTTGAATGCTTCTGGGCAGACCAGAAGCTAGTGCTGTAGATTTTTGATCTCATAGAATACGATCAACTTTACAATTGGATATGACAAGGAAGAGTAGTGAAAATCGTAGTACATACCAAAGAGACAGCCTTTTTATTAAAAACAAAACCCAAGCTACCAGGTCCAGTGCTTATAAGCTTTCTGATCAGTATGCCCTTAAAAATCTTCTTGATAATTTCAAGCCTTTAATTCTGTGGAGCTGTAAAGTTTAAATGGCTTTTAAAATGTGGTGATGATGTTTAAGGACACCTCTTCCAACTTGAACTTGACCAATTTATGAGGACTAAGAGCAGTGATCATAATCCTGTCTCAAGTACACTGTACTATTATTGGTCGACTTGTACAAAATAAAACTGTCCAAATGAATATGTTATGGAGAGCAAAATAAATCCATAAATACAACCCACAACTTTCTTTGCAGGACAGTCACGAGACTGTTCAAGCTATGGCAGCCTAGACTGACCATTGTATCAATGTTTTTATTCCCATTGCCCCCACTAGTAGCACTGATGCAGGGAAGGGAGGACCATGGTAGTCTGGGATTAGATCAGTTTAAACAGATCTGGAACAGTCTCCTTGCTTGCATTGGGCACTGGTTCTGCTCATTGCTTGTTTGACCCACTTCTAAGGGGTCTAGGACAACTGGCCACCTCCAGCTGGCCTCCAGACATGACTCTCCACAGGGACAACTGTGCACTGAGAAGCAGGTGGTGCTCGTTCCCAATGCTGAACACGGTTCTGTTCACAGTGTTGAAGGAACTCCTTCTGCCGATTGGCCTATGTGTCCTGAGAAGGACATGGAGCTGTTGGAATGCATCCAGAGAAGGGCCACAAAGGTGATCAGAGGGCTGGAGCACCTCTCCTATGAAGACAGGCTGAGAGAGTTGCAGTTGTTCATCCTGGAGAAGAGAAGGTTCTAGGGAGACCTCATAGCAGCCTCCCAGTACCTGAAGGGGCCTACAGGAAAGCTGGAGAGGGACTTTTTACAAGAGCATGGAGTGATAGGATGAGGGAGAACAGTTTCAAACTGAAAGAGGGTAGATTTAAATTGGATGTTAGGAAGAAATTCTTTCCTGTGAAAGTGGTGAGACACCGGCACAGGTTGCCCAGAGAAGTTGTGGCTGCCCCTCCCTGGAAGTGTACAAGGCCAGGTTGGATGGGGCTTTGAGCAGCCTGGTCTAGTGGGAGGTGTCCCTGCCCATGACAGGGGGGATGGAACTGGATGGTCTTTAATGTCCCTTCCAACCCAAGCCATTCTATGATTCTATGATTCTTCCTACCTGCCCCATGTACAGTGCAGACTTTGAATTATGATAATTATTGTATTTATCTCAACATTAGGTCAATGCTGTTTTAAAACTGCATAGAAAGTTATAGAGTACATAGTAAAGCTCTTTGGAATAGTACAGTGAGAGGCCTGTCAGATTTCATAGCACAGAAGCACAGTGTTCCAGCAGAACAACTGGATGGCTTTGTGTGTATGTGGGAGGTGGTGGCGTCTCACACAAAATGAGGCAATTCAGGTGTTTTGCTTATTGAATGCCTAAGTGTCCATACATAATAAGGCATTGGTAAGGTGACAGGCTCAGGCCACTGCACCGTCTAAGGATTTCAAAAGTTTTAACTCTATTCATATCACTGCAAACTTTGTGCATGTCTGCAAGGGGTACAAAACCACAATTTTACGCATAAAACTACTCTGTTGTAGCTGCAGCATCAAAAGGAGAGTCACTATGTTTTTAATTTCATAATAGGTAGCTCTGGCCTTTCAAATGCAAGGGATGTGAGGTGGTGAATGATGTCAGTGTGTACCTCACTGTGCTCACTTTCGGCCTTTTGAAATAGACATTTGTTCTAATTCTTCATCAGTGATGTCTCTTCTGATACAAGGACTGCCTGCAGAGGTATAAAATTGTAGCTGCTAAAGGCTTCTCCCTCCCACCTCATTGCCCATCCTTTGTGATGGTAACCTGACCCTTATCAGGCATCCAGCATCTGGCAAATGATAGGACTGGAGCGGAAAAAGAGGAATATTTGGTGAGCTACTAAAAGATTGGAAAGCAGAGAAGAGGCTGAGGATTCTTAAGGCTGAGGAGGAGAAGAGCAGAGAGGCACCATGATCATGTTGCTGCAACTGTGCAATGTTCAAAAAGACTGGACAGAAAGGTCCACTGTTAGGGAATGAAGAAATGGGATTTGTGGAAAGTGTGAATAGTCTGAGAAGCTTCTGGAAAACATGTAATGCTCCCCCATTTTTTCCTCTGAAACTGCTCCCCTGCTTTAGGTGGCTCTGTCTGATGTTTTGCTAACAACAGAACCTCCTACCCAGAAATTTCACTTAGATAATGCCACATCTGAGCTGCTACACCAACACTGATTTATGCCATGTCTTTCTGTCTCTTGAGTGTAATCAGGAGAAAACCTGCAATGATATCTCCCTGAGCTATATGGCCCAAAGACCTTTTCCCTCTTCTTTCTCTCGGAATAGTAGCATTGGACCTACATTACCAGGCACCTGGCAAAAGTTGCTTTTAGGGACCCTGGCAGGACTATTTAGAAATAGTAATATGGCTTGGATACAGATTACATGCTTTCACTCTAAGAAGGAATACCTTCTTTCTGCTTAATTTTACCTGTCCTTCAGCTTCCTCTGTGCATTTTCAATGTAGAAGGGATTCTGTGAGGTCTGACTGATTCTGTGGTTGACCATTCTCCCTTCTCATTCCTTTAGAGAAATCTGCAAAAATATAACCTAATTACATCATTAGGTAATTATATGGCTGACACCTTCAAGTTGACAAGCATATCACTGTACTGTACAAGAATTGCCATCCAATCCGCACTGAAATTTCCCCACCATCAATCCAAACATCTCACCCAGACAAGACTCATCTGTCAGGACTTTATACTTGCAGTACCTCCAGCTGTCACCTGCTCCTCCTGTTGGGTTGCCAAGTGTTGCCCAATTGATGTTGCTGATTCTGGAGGCATTCTTATTTTTCAGATACAATTTGATTATATTTTTTTAATATTAAAAAGACACCTGCTTTATGCAGCAATGTGGCTTGATACTGTTAGAACAAGATCATTATATATATCATTATATAGATACTTCAAGGAAACCGTGATTGTGTGCACTGTCCTTAGGAGTTATGCACCTACAGAACTGCATCTCAGGGAAAATATCTGTGTAAGACATTACTGTTAATAAAATACATTACTGTGGATGCATTCTGATGTAACTTATAGTCAACTGACTTATCAATGAATGTGGCATAGCTTAGACTTTCTGATTGGTTGTTGTTGCTAATAGCTTTTTTTGAAGTACAAAAGTAGTCCTGAAGTCTTTCTAAAGTGGGAAATAAATGTTGTACTGTATGGGACTATTATAAACCATGTCTTCAGTTCAGAGGATGTCATATTTCCTGCATTTAGGATTACATCCCACATTCTGCTACTGATTTACCAGAAATATATGCAGATAATTGTCTATTGGAAAGTGGCAGGTCTAGAAGAGCTTACATTAAGTACTGAAGGTTCCCAGATGTTTGACCAACTATATAAGCATTGTTCATTCTTTTATTCCTGTTTTTAGCTACCTTGAATGGTGCAGCCTTTGTTCACAAGAGCCTTTCTTCAATATTTCTTTATACCACAGACACTTTTTAACAGAGATAAGATGAAATGTAACTCCACCAGTTGATATCTTTGTTAGGATAAATTCTAGGACATAAAGATTAGTAACAACTCTTACAAAAGTGAACTGCAAATAACTTTAAAGACTACAAGTGCTCAAGACCTCCATTTTACATCTGTTCCGGAAAATCAAATGCTCTTCAGTCTTAGTGAGACAGAGGTGCATTATCTGGCCTGCGTGGCCTTAACTGGCTTCTCATTCAGTTCCAATTCTAATTATTTTCCTCTGTGTGTGTGTGTGAGTGGGGGTCTAAGTGCCAGCAGCTGGAGCAGGATCATGGGTCCCAGTGACATGTGTCTGGGTGTCAGCAGGGCAAGTAGCTTTGTTGGCAGCAGGGGTTTGGGTGTCTGTGTCTGCATGCATGAGACACACAGGGAGAGAAATGATCTGGGTACAAGACTGGGTGTGGGACTCACCAGCTAAGCTCTGTTATTGAAGGCATCCAGAATGTGTGTGTGTGCTGGCATGTGTAAGGGGTCCCATGCACAGGTGCCAGCAGCTGGGGAGGCTGAGGATCCAAGGCCAGATACTGGGTGAACTGTGACCAAGCCCAGCTACCAGAGGGATCCTGGCTGCAAATATAGGTATGTATTTCCCACTAACAGACCAACATCTGGAACAGCCAGAGAGGGGAACAGGATGAGGCCGTTGGTGCTTGTGGGAGTGCTGTGGTTTCTGAGTAGATCTGTGTGGCTGCCAGTGTGTTTATGTATGTACGTGTTGGGTACGTGTATGTGCACTTCTTGGGACGTGTGTACGCCTGTGTCTATTGGGGACACATGCTACCACTCAGCCCTGGGGGCACAGAGCTGAAGAAGCTGCACTGCTG
This sequence comes from Aegotheles bennettii, assembly GCA_013398125.1. Taxonomy (NCBI): domain Eukaryota; kingdom Metazoa; phylum Chordata; class Aves; order Caprimulgiformes; family Aegothelidae; genus Aegotheles; species Aegotheles bennettii. The sequence goes on from VZRW01005866.1 coordinate 4,588, forward strand.
TTGAGCTGCTGGGTTGGGCAACCCTGAACACGTGCTTTTGCAGCTGATGACATTTACCACTAAGCTGCGTGACTGCTATGATCAACCCAAAGCAAGGCCAAACATTTAGCCTAACTTCTGCTGTCACCACTGGCAGCCAAATATTCCAGAAACTTCAGCACCCAAAATAGTCTGCTTCCCTTCAAGTCTGGCCCTAATGGAAAGTTTTAAGCACTGGGTTTGGTCCAGTAGGGCTACCTGTGTATAAGATGGCCTTAAGACTAAACAAACATGTCTGGTCATATAGAAACACTTAAATTAGTATGGTGATAATTTATTTAGGAAATAAAACACGGGGTGAAAAGCAACGGACCAACTTCTCTCAATCTAACTTTCATAAAATCTCCAATCTTATGCAGGCTTCAAACTATTAAATCTCAAGCTGACTTATGCTCCCCTGTTCCTGAGTGTGAACTTATTGTAGACATGATTAAAATCAGCCTTACAGTTATATATGTATCTCAATGTGAAATGTTTTCATGGTGAGCCACAGATGTGTTTATGCTGATGTATGCTTTGATGAAACTTGGTCTGGGGAGCTACATACCTTAACTCTACCAGGATTATGAGATAGGCCAATGACATACAAATTTGAATTAACCCCCTAGCATTTTAGACCTGCTCAGCCTATTCCTTGTTCATTCTAATTATCGTTTATTAAATTAATAAGACAGATAAACAGAATGCAATGACTCCTCTAGGAAATAGATGACCAAGATTTAGACCATCTTCAATCTGAGGGTGGTGGGACTACCAGACTGTGCAACAGCCTGGCTTGAGACTCTTCCGGGACACATCAGCTCTAGCTTCAGTGGCCAGACTGGACTCTTCTTTGCAAAAGAGGAACACAATTGTATGGAGACCAAGAGCAAACAAGAGGCAACCCTAACTGCAGGCTGGAGACAGGGAAATTGGCCCTGAAGCAAATGTATGTTATACAGTCCTATGATCAACCAATTGTCTTTCTTTTTTTAGTCTTATTTTGATATGGTATGGAGACAATAAGTGTACAGGATGAGGACTTTCAGGACATATTTCTAGGAGTTGAGTAGGGCATTAAGATTGCACAGATGCTATCCAATTATCCACTTATCTGGGAAGGACTCTAAACGTTAGATGACAAGGAGTTATGCTGTGGATTTCCTTATGGAATGCTAATCACTGTTAGCAAGAATTGATTTCACTGTGGATCACCTGCTGTTGTTTCTCAGTAATAATCATTTTACTCGGCTTTTTCCTGTGCTAAGATGCATGGCAGAGAAAAAAAAATCAGGGCTGCTGAATGTGTGATTTTATTAGATGAAATCCAAGTAGTCTTTCTTCCTTAAAAAAGTGTTTGCAAACAGGGGTTGTTATGCTTGTTGGGCAGATGATTTCTATTAAAAACAGTTTGGAAAACATATGGATTAAGTCTTGCAGCTACAGAGGAACCCAGTTCAATTAAAGTAAATGGCAAGCACATTGATTTTAGTTGTGTAGGAACAAACCCAGGACAGTCAGTAAAACGGTGATGTTTTAACCATTAGAGAGAACACAAAGACTGAAAACAGATGCTTACATGCACAGTGGTCTTGGACTTTAGGATTGTGATTTTTTGGAATTCTGTAGGATGACCCTACAAGAAAAGGGTATTTAATGATTAACAATAGTGCCCAAGTTCAAAGCACTAGAATTTTACAATAGTCGTATCTGCCTATTTTAAACAAAATTTTAAAGAATATTGTAATGCATTTTATCCATTCCTAGCCTCTTATTTTATTGAAACAGTTATTAAAACAAAGCTTTTTCTGCTCTCAAAAAAGGAGTTAAATCTCTTTATGAACAGTATTATCAGGGATAGTCCAGGTTCACTAGGTGGCAGCATAGTTAGGAGTTTTCTGAAAAACCTACATATTCCATGTATGTTTTAGATACTTTTTGACAAAGCTGGATATGAATACAGGTAGAAAAATAGCCTCTTAGGAAGACAATATTAATAAAATAAAATTATTGTAATGTGACATTCTTTCAGAACGTGTATTAATTTAAGGCTATGCTTCGTATCTGAGATAAATGACATATATGTACTATGGTGTGGTAAAGATTCAGAACAGAACAGAAAAAATGGAATTCCTAAAAAAAGGTTCTCCAAAGCTTTTAATCAAGTCTATAGCAGATGGAATCTGAATTGCAGCTTCAAAATGGTGAAAAAAGCTGTTAAAAGGTATAAGAAGTAATCTGAGTTGGCCCTAACCAAGGGAGAAATTTAGGTGAAATCGCACCTCAGGAGATACAATCACTGCCTGTGCTCTCCAGAACCATGTATAGGGCAAACAGCATGGTGCCAAATGGAACAAAGTGAGCAGAGAAGGAAGCTTACCTCTGTGGCTGTCCATTTCCCAAGCTATGCCGATGCTGTGAACTTGTAGCTGGAGTTGCCTGGTTGAGTATGAAACTGCATCTTATCTGGTTGCAAGATCCACTCTGATTTCATGGTTATATTGTAAATGACAGCTTTTTTGCCTTCTCTTTAGAGAAAAAAACTAGGTTAAAACCTTCTCAGCAGGAAAAATGGGTATGAAAAGACACTGCTAAATGGACTTCCCAACTTCAAAGGTTAAGATGAACGGATTGGCCTTTCTCACCCTCCGTACACACCTTACAATCGACAATCATAAATTCAGAATGGATAATGATGATTTACTAAAATGTTCTGTAAGCAAGTTCTTTCCTGGTACAAATCAACATAGTTATCCAATAATCTCTCTTCTGCAATGCTGCTCTCAGCCAGTTCCACTTAATGTGGGTTTGACACGCAGCTGCTGCTAACTCATGGGGAACCCAATCAGTTGTGCAGTACTTAGCCAGGAAACATTTTCTTTGTCTGTCTAATTTCCCCTCAGTAATGACTGTGAGATCGGTTACTTTATACTTCAAACTTTAGGACTAATCTGTGCCCTGCTAAATCGAGCGTTTTTTCTTCCCAGTTTCTCTGTGGTAACTTTGCAGTGTAGATCAGGGTTGTTTCTCGCGCCTTTGGCAACTTCCTTTCCCCTAGGAAAGGAACAGGCGTGGTGGATGACAGAGAGCAACACAGTCCTGAGCTAAATTCCAGCCCTGGTGTTTAATCACAGGGATTAGCTACCATTCACAAACTGCTTGAGCTGTGTACTTGCTCTTTAGCATCTCAGCATCATCCGCTGATGAAATTACAGTTGTGTTCAGTCCGAATTGATGCATGCTTCTAGACTTTTGGCAAGCAGAAGAGCAATGGCTCAGAAATTATGTGTAATATGTTTTAGATGTTGCTGTTTATAATGAAATGGAACATATTTTGTATTTTTATAGTGCTTGTATATATTTCAAGGGATAGGAGCAACAGAAAAAACTGTATTCAGAGAAACTTTAATTCAAATTAAGCATAACATAGTCTATTACCTATAATAATAATAATTTCTGAAATCCAGTAGAGCAAAGATGAAATATAATACCTAAATATGTGTATTTATTTTTATAAACTGTATATGTTAGTGTATGATATATAAACATCTATCTATTTGTTCAATTCCATTTTCTTGAGGAAAACTGATACTATCTTCAGCCTTTTTTTCCTGAACATGGACTAGAGGATCAGCTGTCAAAATTTCAAGCCTTGATGATTCTGTCACTAAAGTGCATGAAAGTCTTGCTACTGCTACTACATTGGCATGAAGTTTCTCTAGCTTCTTTGAGTCTTCTCTCAGTCATCAGGATATAGACACCACCTTGCCTTCTGCATCTCACAAGTCAGTATCCTCAGATGTCAGTATTTTAGCCATGCAACTGGTGTTTCCTTTCCAGCAAAGGCGATAGGGATCAGGACAGGGCTGGTGGTGCACTTAGCCCACTCCCTGTCATGCCAGGCATCACACCTAAATGTGCATCAAGGCAGCAGAACCAAGAGCACATTAAGAACAAGAGCAAGACAAGAGCAATACCGAGGTCTTTTGCTACTAAGAAGGGAGTAGCAAGGAAACATAATCAGCTATCAGCTGTCGTGAAAGCAGAATAACTGTACGTCACCCGCCTTGCAAAAGGCTTGCCAAGAGGTACAGCTCTAAAAATGTATAAACAATTTGGATTAAGAAACTTTAAACACATTCACACCTGCTTTCTGTAGCTCTGCAAAATGTCATCTATTTGAAGAAAAGCAGTATTTTTCTTTCAGTAAACATCTGTTTGGAAATTATAAACTTATTTTTCTGTTATTAACTTTCCCATCTCCTTTACCCATTTATCTTCCTATTAGTTGAAATACGCATCATTGATTACCACTGCATAATAGCCGTAAATAACAATATTAAGTTATTCCCTTCTTTGCCTTCTGTTCCTGGCTTATAAGCTGAAGGTTTTTCAAATATTTCTACATGCAATCACTGAACTTTTTTTAAAAAAAACAAACTAAAAACCAACAACAATGTCCTAGTAAGTATCCACTGATCATGGCCTGAATGGGAGTAACCTTCACTGGGTCCAAAACTGGCTGGATGGCCAAGCACAAAGAATGGAGTCTTTGTAAATGGAACCACATCCATTTGGTGACTGGTCATCAGCAGTGTCCTCCAGGGCTCTCTACTGGGACCAGTTCTGTTTGGCATCTTTATCAATGATCTGGATGAAGGCATCAAATTCATCATCAGTAAATTTGCAGATGACACTAAGCTGGGTGGGAATGTTGATCTGCCAGAGGGTAGAAAGGCTCTGCAGAGGGATCTGGACAGGCTGGGTGGATGGGCCAAGGCCAATTGTATGAGACTCAACAAGGCCAAGTGCTGGGTCCTGCATCTGGGCCACAACAACCCCATGCAGTGCTACAGGCTTGGGGAAGAGTGGCTGGAAAGCTGTGAGGTGGAAAAGGACCTGGGGGTACTGGTAGACAGCCAGCTGAACATAAGCCAGCAGTGTGTCCAGGTGGCCAAGGTGGCCAATAGCATCCTGGCTTGTATCAAGAATATTGTGGCCAGCAGGACTAGGGAAGTGATTGTCCCGCTGTACTCAGTACTGGCGAGGCCACACCTTGAATACTGTGTTCAGTTTTGGCCCACTCACTACAAGAAGGACATTGAGCTGCTGGAGTGGGTCCAGAGAAGGGCAACAAAGCTGGTGAAGGGCCTGGAGCACAGGTCTTATGAGGAGTGGCTGAGGGAACTGAGGCTGTTTAGTCTGGAGAAGAGGAGGCTGAGGGGAGACCTTATTGCTCTCTACAACTACCTGAAGGGGGGTTGCAGTAAGGTGGGGGTCAGTCTCTTCTCCCAAGTAACAAGCAATAGGACAAGAAGGAATGGCCTCAAGTTGTGCCAGGAGAGGTTTAGATTGAATATTAGGAAAAATTTCTTCACTGAAATTGTTGTCAGGCACTGGAACAGGCTGCCCAGGGCAGTGGTTGAGTCACCATCCCTGGAGGTGTTCAAAAAATATTTGGATGTGGCCCTTGGGGACATGGTTTAGTGGTGGACTTGGCAGTCCTGGGTTGATGGTTGGATTGGATGATTTTGAAAGTTTTTTCCAACCAGAGTGGTTCTATGATTGAAAGCTGAAAATGTATTATTCTGTTTTAGTGTTAAATATAAAGGACTTTCAATTTCATTAGAAAGCAGCCAAACTCAAAACCTGAATGAAAGACAAATCCTTGTTTAAATTACTTACATGATTTAGAGACCAATAAAAAACCAATGCATGGGACAAGAGTATTTGAGGTGAGATTTGATTTTATGAGATATTCTGTTATAGGTAAAATCTTGCAGGCTTCTTCTGAATCAATCTGAAATTTAGAAGTCCCAAAGATTAGGAAAAACAGAGCAATTCATTCAAACATTCTCATGAGGAAACTACCAGGTGTTTCTTTAGAAAAGAGTGGACATTATAGGAAATCAATGAGGCATTTAACAGTATAAACATGTGTTAATAATTGACATGTACTTCAAACATAAGGTTGTGATCCTGGCAACATGTTCCAATTCAAGTAATATTTCTGAAATGGAGGGAGTTGCTTGTATAAATAAAGGTATTTTATCATCTGTTAGATTCTGTATTGTTGTATGCAAAGCCATTGGGATTGGAAGCTCTAACTTAAACCTTTGTAAGGTATATGTAATGGAATGTAAAATTTTTCCATTGCAATTCCTGCAAAATCATTAGTGGTGTGGAAAGTGCTGGATGGTATTTCATACCATTCTTCTACACACACATCTACAAGCACAGCTACCACACAGTGAAAGTAGTACACAGGTTTTGAAGGAATCTGCGAAAACAGTAAGCTCAGAGACAACAGAAGATAAGAGGAATATATTTAAGTTCAAATGTCAATGGAAAGGCAAATGTGTATATTGGTAAGGTGGCTGCTGCTGCACTGTTATAAATGCATTATATACTGATAAAGTTCACTTAGGGAATTTGGTGCATCCATTCTGAGCCCTTGCAGTTAACTTCAATTGATACAAAAATGGGGTAGGCCAGTCTGTTGGAAAACAGACTGAGATTAAGTTCAATTTATCTTCAATGTCTTCCCTAGCTTTTGCAAAGGGCAAACTCTTACTTGTTAACTTGAGATGAAAAGCATTAGCTAATATCTAAGCTAAGGAAAACATAAGCCTTATGTGGGCAAAATTCAGTTCTACCCTCCCCTCATCTGATAAATCCTCCTGTAATGAATAAACCAACATTCACTGAAAGTCATAGCTATAGAATCACAGAATGGTTGAGGTTGCAAGTGACCTCCAGAGGTCACCTGGTCCACCCTTCCCACTCAAGCTGGGCCACCTACAGCCAGTTGCCCGAGACAATGGCTTTCGAGCACCTCCAAGGAGGGAGACTCCACAACCTCCCTGGGCAACCTGTGCCAGTACTCCATGACCTTCACAGTAAAAAAGTGCTTCCTGATGTTCAGAGAGACCCTCCTGTGTCTCAGTTTGTGCTCCTTGCTTCTGGTCCTGTCTCCGGGCACCACTGAAAAGGGACACTGTAATCAACACATGTTTTGCAGTAGCTTTCCATGTTGACACACTACAATGGACTCAGAATATCCTTCTTTTGGAAGAGGGTTAAGCTAAATGCTACAGGTCCTAAATCTAAATAAATTTATCTATGTGGAGACTGTCTGTAAAACAGCAAATGAAGTTTAAATTCATGCCCTACCTTGTTTCACAACAGGTTTTCTATTCACATGTGCCCCAAGACTGGATTCTTGGTGAGTTATTTTCATGTTATGGAGATAAGATTTCAGATTTCTCCACAGGTCAACAAAACAAAGCTGTTTAAATGAGTCCAGTGTTTTAAATGTCTTCCAGAGTGTCTTCCACCAAAAGGCTTTCCTATTTCCAGAATTCACAGATCTATAGAGTTCATATGCACTATTACAGGACTAAAGGTAGGTACTTTGCCAGTATTTCTAACACCCCCTCCCAACACATCATGGGCCTGAAAAAAGCATCTGTAAAGAACAGTTTTGTTATTTTTTTCTATAATTTTTTATCAGAAACATTGGTTGTAAGAGCTGGTTCAAATCGGAATGGCACAGGTGTTGGAGACTCAAAAAGGCTGAGGGTTGTGGTGCATCAAACCTGTTGCATGTGGCTTTATGCTGTACAGACTTCTGTGGAGCTTGTGCTCCCATGAATCCCTTTTCTGCAACGCACAGCCATTTCTTATCTAAAATTTCCACTGAGAAGCCATGGAAGGCTCATTGCCCTTAAATAAATGAGTTCTTATACTTACATAGTAATTTTTACTCTGATGCACTTTCAAAGCAGTTCATAGAATTTGCATATTTTCTATACCAGCAATCTTCTACCAATCCTCATTGTTCCCTATTGTGCAACAAATGGCTACTCTGAACAACCGAAGACAATCATTATTTTGCTGCATCTGATGCCATTGCTACTGTAACATTTTTATGTTTTGTACCTGCATTTTTGAGCATTGCCTTTTCATTGTCTTTTATGCCAAAATGTTCATTTTCAATCCAAACCCCTCTAATTAATTGCATGTGTGAATAACTTATACCTGGACTAACAAACTCCTACATTTTGATAATGAAAGTTCATTACTCCGCATGGTACTGAGAAATTCCCATATGGGAGATTACTCTCTGAACTGGCAGTAAATGGCTCTAGTAAAACCCACGCAAACACATCAGGCAAAGCTGCCTGTCACTCTTACCAACAGGTAAAATTAGTGCTTGCTGCTGGCAACATTACATCCATGAGCTCCTGCCATGGAGCAGGATCCTCTGTTCTGCTGGTGGATGTTCTACAAACCCAGAACCAAAATGTCATCCTTGTCAACAGTCCTGGTGTCTCAGAGGTGCTGTCTGTAGTGTGACCAATTCTTGATTTGGCTTGGAGTCACTCCCTCAGCGAGCCAGTCATGACTTATCTCTAGAGCAAGTTCAACTTTGAAGCTGTTTGACACTGTAACCCCCACTTCACACCATGTACCCCCGAAGCCAGTCACTGCCTCTGGATGAGGCCTCACCCACAGCTGGAAACCAAGCTAAGCGGGGTAAGAAATAGGAGACCAGCTCCACAGGAGCCACATGAATATATCTGGACACTGCAGGTACAAGGTCTGCTTGTTGGAGCCTACATGCTTAGCCTCAGCCTCTCACATGGTCAGTTCAGCCCCAGGACATAGACTCATTCCTGTGCAGTCTTTCAGACCCATGGTCCTGTCGTGGGCTAGATAGTTGCTCTATCACCTGACCCCATCAGGGAGGGATAATTGGGAAAAGGAAAGGAGCCCTGTGGGCTGAACTGAAAACCAATTGAATAGAATAATAGTAATGATCTAATATTACCCCCAGTGCTAATACAAGATACAAAGTTATACTCAGCTTCAGACAGCAGTTGTGAGCTGAGTGTTTTTGGCAGTGAGGGCTGAGTGCCAACACTGTGAGCACAACAGCTCCAGAGGAGATCTCAGCAAGTGGAGCAGCAGCCTCGGGCATGGGACGACTGGTGAGTCATGCAGGACCCTCTCAGGAAGGGAGCCACGGTAGAAGACATCCTCGGAATCTTGCAACTTCTCAATTTATAGTGATGGTGACATTTATGGTATGGAATACTTAGGTTGGCCACCTTGGGTCAGCTGCCCTGGGCTTCTCCCCTCCTGGCCCACTGCACCTGCATGGCTCAAAACCACCCTCAGCTTTGGGCACTACAGAAACCTGCGCACCAGAGCATCTCATTTCTTTCGTTCTCACAGAACTGGACTCTGCAGTCTCAGATCCCATGGGAAATAAACTAGATCTGAAACACAGCTGATGACTAAATGAAAATTGGAGGCTGTCATATTTCAGTGGGCAGTGTATGGCCATGCTATTTAACAGCTACTGGCGAGAACAAAAGTGCTCTGACAATTGGAAACTGCAGAGGGAATTTAAATTTTAAAAAAGTAAATATGCATGCTGCAATGTAACTGGGAGACCAAGGTTCACATCAGTAGTTTTCTTTAGATTGAAAAAATATCAGAATGTCATTTATATGATGGCTTTCATTGACAGATAAAATGAAAGTAAGTACTAGACAGTACCTCCCTCTGCCACCCAGTGCACTAAATTCACACTAAAGTCTATGAGAATTTGAGTGCACACGGGTACATAATAAACTGTCTGGTTATTTATAAATAACTGCAATAGAACTGCTCTCCTGAGCAAGATGTTATCCAGCTTTGGTCAAGCTGTGAAGAAAAAACATATTTTTAGAAGAGACAGTAAAATAAACTAACAGATACTGACAAAGTTCCTTGTGCTTCATTTCAACACGAAGAATGGCAAACTTCATCGATGGAGGCTCCAGCCAGCCTGCTGTGTGATCATTGGCAGATGTGCTGAAACAATTAGCAATATGCTAAGGTAGTCAAGCTCATTCTGCAGAGCATTTTGTTCCTGAGTATCTCCTTAACTTAAATACATTTGGAAAATTGATTAAAAGTATCTTTAAAATAACTGTTCTTCTGAAGCATTTTTCTTCCAGCATCAGGTTAACATGTTTTGACATGACCCCTTTCCATCTTTCGTACTTCAGTGAAGGTATCAATACTTGTCTGAAAATAATTCCCCTGGACTCTGGATCTTGTTATAATAAATCTTGAGAGATGTATGAAAATAATGAATAACAGACTCCACTTTATCAGGTTTCTATATTAATTACCATTTAAGCAAATCTAATACTCTATTCAGTTAAACCCATTCTTAAATGAGATTTGAGACAATACTGTGATAAAATATGCTGAATAGTAGGTTGATATGATTGTTATATAATTGCTAATAAAGGAAATTTTAGAAATTAATGAATGGCTCCACTGTTATTTTACTGCATTGCCCTTTTAGGCATCTTTTGTCAATAATTTACTAGAAACAGGCAACAGATTACATGTTCATATCTAAATCATCCCTAACAGGCATTTAGAATTCTTTAAGGAAAACAGAGACAATTAGAAACATAAATAAAATCCTTCAATGGCATCTTTGTATAGAGATTTGCCCTATCCCTCAATTTTTCCTTTTACATTTCAGCATAGTAGCTACCTTCACGCTCCATTCTGAGACAATTTCCTTGTTTAAAATATGCTGAGAACCTGCTGTGTTCTGTGTTGCTGTTTCAGAAATGAAAGTGTTGTTTATGAGTTCCTCACTCCTGACTACAAAAATTACAGGCAGTAGAATGCACTTTTAAAATGGGCTAAAAATTTCAAGAGTTTCTCTGAATTTAATTTTTTTTGCTAGAATGTATCATTGAGTTTTATTTGCTTTAGTACACAATCATCTAAAAGTAATGTATCTCTCAGCCTTACTTGGTTCTCATGGGAAAACTTAAATCCCTAAGCATTGTAAAATTTTTGTGGAAGGATGGAAACCTGAATGTAATGTATTTTAAAAGCAACAATTATAATTTATATAGAGATATATATCTATGTATGTATCAAAAATTCACTATTTATAAGTACAAGTTCCATATCAGAAAAAACATGAACAACAAAACATTTTATAAGAAACTGGGAAAAAAAAAAGTATGTTATTGCAACATATTTATATGCATGTATGCACTATGGAGCCTTCTCGTCTCCAGGCTGAACAACCCCAACTCTCTTAGCCTGTCTTCATAGGATAGGTGTTCCAGTCTTCTGATCATCTTTGTGGCCCTCCTCTGGACTTGGTCCAAGGGAGTATTACTGTCAATTTCAACAGAAACTGGATCATTACTATGATTCTACTGCATTTACTCTTAGTTTTACCCTATTCCCTCAGTTTTAATCCAAGAACATTGCTCTGACTCCATACTCTACCTTCTAACACCGCTAAAATGTAAACACCAAAACCAGGGCAATCCCTCTTCTCCAAAAATCTTCCTCAGGATTTACGCAGTAAACTGTCAGTCCCTTCTTAAATCTTCACTGGGATTACAAAAGAGAGAGAGAGCAGTGGCTAAAACTGGATGATGAGAGAACTGCTGAAACAAAATCTACAGGGACTAATCTATTATACAGGGTTAAATCCTTGAAATACCAGGCAACGTAGACTATAGATTTATGTTGTGTTGGAACCAGAATGTTGGATTAGGCATATACACTATTTTCATAATTATTTTCATAGTAAATGTTAATTTCCTGATGTCACCAATTAGTCTGCTTTAATTGCCACATTTGGTAGTCTTTGTTACAGAATTATTCAGCATTTACCTTTCAGGAACAGGCATAAAAAGTAACAGAACAACAAATCACAATGTATTTTCCATAAAGCTTGGAAATGATGACTGACATTTTAGAGTACATTTCCATGAAGACGTGATGCTGTGCATGAAGACCTGATTTTGTGCACTTTCTTAAACTATTTGAATAAAAGCCAACTTCTGTCTAGACTCTCAGTGGGACCCGGTTATTTGGGGGACTTGCATAATTATGTCACACAGGAAGACCCTCATGATATCAGACTAGATTTAATGCAAATGCATTTTTCCCATTTAGAATACATTCCAGCACTCTACTATTATGTGGCATCCTAAAAACCCATCCTGACAATCTTTAAGCATAATGGGAATCTATAAAGATGATTTTGTGCCAGTTTTTGATGGTGAAGGTGATTTAGCTGTTTTCCCCGAACATCAATATTTTTCTAAAGTTTTTCCTAGAATTTAAACATTAAGATCTAGCTCTTTAATCAAGAATAGGCAGTAATAGCGCATGATTATGGTGGATAAAATGCTAATGACTATGAGAGAGGAGCACTTTTTTTGAACCACCTGTCAGTTTGTAGAATTCATGCTTAAGCAAAACATGCATATCTGGTCACGTCACAGGAGTCTTTTAACACCCTCATGCTTTCTTAATGAAGCAAGCTATTGTTCAGTTCTAGTTTCTTTTTTGTCTAGAAACAATATTTAGGAAACTCATTGGTAGCACTTGTAGGCAATTAATTATATGTTTTACATAAGAAGATTGAATTTGTTACATAGAAACGACTTTTTTTTCCTCGGTAAGTAGGCAACAGAAGGAATAATTGATACTTCCCTTAATGATGCATTTTATAGGAATACAAGTATTCAAGTGAGAGTCATCTATTCACTTTTCCTAACTCTTCATAGTTTTTTCCCCACAATAATAGTAACAAGCATTTGAGATAGCACGGAGTGGCATGAAGTCTGAACTCATTATCACCAACAACTGAAATTATCCCAGATAATTACAATGTATCATATAAAATGCTGCAGTGACATCAATCAAAATTGTGAAGAAATTATATTTTCCCCATTATTTAGATTTTCATTCAGAAGAGCAAGTATGCTTTTCTCAAAGACAGTTCTGCTTCGCTTGTTCCTAATTTCCTGTAAGTCCCCAGTGGAATTTTATATGGAAATAGTATGACTACTGCTTGCGACAGCACTTGCATGGTAAGCTTGTTACAAAACTAGCACATTGAATCACACAGTATGTTGCTTTTTGTTATCTTCCTGGAAATATATGATAAAAAGATGACAGTTCTGTAAGCCATTTTCTCTTTTGCTGGCACTACTGCTGGCATTTACAATGCAGAGACGTCCTTATGCAAACAAGGAAATATGCTACCTGCATTCCCAGCATCCCACCTACCTGTCTCTAAACAGACCAAACAGAAGAGCTGTGGTTTTTGATTAATGATGGAGTATCAGGAAAATTTACACGCAGAGAAGAAAAAATGTTTGCTGTAAACAATTCAGTAATCTGAGAAAAGACTATATTTTGTATATATTTGTTCATTAAAAAAAATTATTCCACTAGTACTTTATTTGTTGAGGGCTTCTGCTATAATGGACATAAAAGCTACATATTACTCTCCATCTTCCTTTCAAGATGGGGCTGCTATTTAAAGATGCCAACTCAAGAAACTCTCTGAGACACAGGCCAAAGTTCTTAAACTGCACAGACTTAAACTGAAAAGAAAAAGACATACCTTTCTGGAAGAACTTTTTCTTCACTATCCTATGCATTGAACAAGATTTTCAGTTCATATGTATTTAACTTCCTTTATTCAGTGTATTATTCAGAGCTTCTTCACCTGCATATGCATAATGGTTCTGTTTTTTCTAGGTGAGGATTTAGGTGGTTTTAATTGGATATCAACATTATACATCTCAACATATCCAGGTATTCATATTATATAATAACACTTTCTTCAGACAAACATTTCAAATAGAGGCATAATAAAATTTTATTACCCCAGTGGAACATATTTAAGAAAGCCTAATTTCTTAAACTACTTCAAGACAGATTAAAACCCACTAAACTCAAACATTTGTTTCATACTTTGGTTCTTAAAAATAGATATTCCAGCAAATTCTTTATATACAAAAAGCCATATATACTCTAAATGCTGAGCAGAGAGAGTAAGTTGACTTTCTATTTACAGAAACTGCCAACATATAATTTTCAAAGGTTTATTTTTAATATATATATATATTTGTTGAATTTGGAGAGCTACTGGAGTCTATCCTTTTTTCAAAAGTTAAGACTGTAGGAAAGTATGAAAGGATTAAGTCGAATCAGCATGTTAAGTATTGTTGACAGCTTGCAAATCATTTGGAAGCAGACATTTCTATCTGTATTCTCACTAGCTTCAGAAACTGTTCAAGGTAAAGCTCAAGCCAACAAATGGTAAATTACACAGTATTCCATGCTGTTTAACTATTGTTAAGATAAATAGTGGCACATGCCAGGATCCTTTTATATGATTCTGACATTTTCTTGGCCCTGTGTTTCTTGGCTTATATTGCTGTTACCAAATATTTGCACCATAGTTCTGCTGAACAGGATCTCACTGATTTCTCTCGGTGGCATACAGATGCAAACCAAAAAGATGCTATCTGCCATGAAAAGCTTCCAGCTGAATAAAGGCGGTGTGCAACAGATGAGTACCGGGAATTGAACCGGCCAGCATAAGAGTCAGCTGTTTTGGCGTTGCAGCAGCTTAGCCGCTTTCAAGATTTTTCTAGCCAATATAGAAAAGACTTTCACACTGGTGTTAGGAGGAGACCAGTGAAGTAGCTTTGTTGATACTTATGATGAGCTCCTGGTAGGACTAGCGAGCAAGGCACCCTAGAAAAAAGAATTAATTGCTTGTTAAACATCTTGGCAGTTGACTAATGGATGCTGGTAAGTGGCAAGGAGTTGACCCATCAGTATAGCATGGGTTAAGAAAGGGAGGTAAAGACACTTCCGCTAGACCTCTGATGGTGAGGAAAGGTGGCTTTTGTTTGAAGAGACAGCCAGTGGGAGGCAGCAATACAGGCACAAATTAAAGCAACAGCCTTTGTGGCACCATTCCTCTCTAATAATAACTTCAGTCACAGTCCAAGGGAAAATACAGTACAGCATACAAGGCCATTTTGGAACCCTGGAAAACATTGGGATGATTCAGATCTTTTATGACTGGATTTTGGTTACTAGCTTGTACCTCCTGATACATGTAACAGGCTTGTGATTTAATATTTAGACACTATTTAGGTCTTTGATTGCTTAAGCACTTTATGATGTACAGATTAAAGATCTTAGATTTTGTACTTTTAGAGACAGAAATCAGCCATTTAGACAGAGTCCTAGACATATTTTGCAGTTACATGTTTATTATTTATTGACTAACACACAATTTATTATCATCAACGAACACTTGATACCCTTATTCACTGCTTATGGAGACCAAACCCTTACTGATTACACTGTAAAAAAAATTGAATATGAACAAATCAATATGAGCAAATGATGGACTGAAGATTTATTTTATATCTTAATCAGAGTTAAAGGGATAACAGTTTCGGGCTAATTTTTTAGTTTAATATAAGGTGGAAAGTAGGCTATGTAAGATAACTGATTCATAGCACTTTAATAGTATTTAATTCACATTAAGTCTTAGCAAACATAAAAACTTACAGCGGAGTTTATTCTCACTGTAATGGTTCAGACTTGACTACAGCTCTTCACCTCTAGTGGGGATTCTTTCAACCTTCAATTTCATTTGTGTTCCAAATTCAGGATATTTCACACTTACTTTCAGACTACACAGGATAGTTAAAAATCTAGCCAAATTCTAGCCAAAGTCAAAGTAGAAATGAGCCTGGATCTTAGAAAAAGTACCTGTCCACAGGCAAGAACTTAAAAATTGCCAGTCTTCTCTTTAATTGCATTAAATTTTCAGAAGATAGATATGCTTACAGTTTAATCCACCCACTGCCTTGCTCATTACAGCAAATGAATGACTTTTCATACTATGAACTGAAAGGTGTAGGTTGGAAGGGAAACTAGCATAATACTGTTAACATCCCAACACTCAAATTAAAAGTATTCCATGCCTTTAAATAAATCAAAATGGAGTATTTCACTCATGAGGCTAATTACTGATTCTTGCTGTCTCAGAATCAACCAGCTTCATAATTAATGCATTAAAATGTTTGTTTTACTTGACATTAGCGGTATCAGTGTTGACTTTTAAAGCCTGGCATACCGGTCTTGACATTGGCTGACTCTCCAGAGGTATGCAGATGACTGAAATTTGAAGAGCCTCGGGGCCTTGTTCTCTTCTTTTCTATGGCAGGCCGGGAGTAAATTCCCTGAATCAATGGCCTTAAGGTAAGTACAGAACTGTTGTATGTTGGAAAAGGAGCAGGCACTACCCACGTTTAAGAATGCACCAACAGAATTTTATAAGAATCCAGGCAACACGGAAAGAAGCAAAGGCGAATGTCATCTGCTTGCAAGACATTTCTCCCAAATGTCTGTCACTAGGATGGGCAGCTCTTGTACTATAATCCACAGCAATTTCCCACAAAACGTGTTGCCCACAATCATTTAAATTGTCACATCTTCCTACATACAACTTACGGGCCATATGTAAAAACAATCCCACGGTTCAGTGTCAGCGTGGGTTTTGCACATACAGGAAATGCAAGGGGAAGTCTATCCTAGAGATGCTTCTCACCTAGTTGCACTACCGAAATTAAATGCTAGCACTTCCAAAAGGACAAAAGATATCTGAGAAGCATCTTATGACATGAAAATATGAACAGAGAAGAAAGATATGGTGATACTGTACCTGGTCCAGTGCTGGAGGGAAAACAGAGGTCACTAGCAAGAACCAATCATTTTCCTTGTAGATTTACAAGTCGAGCCTTTTCAGAGAGAGTATGAGAGCAGTGGTGAAACTGGCTCTGGCTCACATCACACCCTTGGTCCGCACCTAATCATCTACTAACAACACAGGAAGGTGAAGTTCCTGTATCTTTTCCACAGTGACATTTTCCATAAATTCTAGGAAAATTTCTGATTTTTTACTTGTAGAGACATTGCATCTAAAAGGAATTTGGTGGGCACATGTAATCCTTTCATTCATTGCCTCTGTGATGCACAGCTGGATCTCAGAATTTGAGGTCTCTGAAGCACACACCTGCCTGCAAACCTGTCCTCTCACTAGCTGACATCAAATACATGTTACATCATGCACAAACCAAACGACAGCTCTAGTAAAATCTGAATGAACAGACAGAAATCTGACACTTGAAAGTGATTCTTCGCTCCTTGAACCAAAACACGCTGAGCAGCTGGAAATGCAGTGTTTGAAATTTCAGAGGAATGTCACTCTTCTCTTTACTAGTCCAGAGTTGCTGGCGTATGTGTCTTCTTGCTAGAAGGTGATTAGCAGAGGATATATTTAATGTGGAAGCCACTGCAGCCATCAGGCAGGAGTACAATCATTACAAAGTGTACACTGAGCACTGACAACACATGGTACAACCACAGAGGAACTGTACGCACTCAGGACTTGACGTCCTATTGCAGGGTGGACAAAAGCTCCTAAGTCACCACCTGTCTTGAGCTGAGCACGACCTGGGGTAAATTCAGACACGCTTATGCCAAGTTCAGCATTTCTCTCTTTTTGGGAGATGCATTAGGTAGGATTATGGTTAAGTCACGTAAAAGGCAATAGCAAAGTTGAAGTACAATCAGCTTTTGAAAATCAGATAAAACCAGCTACCAACACAAAGCAAGTGCAGATCTGCAGATTCCCCTCCTCCCCCGGGTACGTTCGAGCTCCCTGCAGGTCGGAGTCTCCCCCCATCCCAAGCTCATCTGCTCCGTTACCTCGCCCGACGGGAAGGAGCGAGCAGCAGGTGGCTCAGCTCTGCCGGCCCTTGCTGGACACGAGGGGTGGGCGGCCGGCACCGAAACCCCCGCAAAGAAGCGGAAAAAGAAGAAGACGAAAGAAAAGCTGAATCATAAAAGTATCGCCCCCCCATTTCGGTGAACGACTCCGCGCTCCCAGGGCTCCCGTCCGGCTCTCACACGGGGGCGGGGAGGGCGGGCACCGG
>VZRW01005866.1:23863-81640 GCA_013398125.1 Aegotheles bennettii
CGCCGCTCCCGGCCCTGCGAGCTGCCCCCAGCCTCTGCTGCCACACAAGTTGGGCTTTCCGTAACCTTTGTTTGAGGGGAAAGATGGTGGTGTGCTGGGTTGTCTGGAGGGATGGGAGGCAGACGGGGACGGAGCGGGGGTTGCCCGGTTCCCTGCGCGCTGCCGAACAAATCGCTTCTGGGGCGGCCAGGAGCTTGGTGGGGAGGGGGGGCTGGAACAGAAGTACTGCAGGCAGCTCGGCAGTGTGGCAGATACTCCTCATCTCTCACTGACACAACCATTGTTGGTGCCGTGCAGCTGTTGTGCGGGTCTGGGACTGCAGTAGCCGTGCATCTCCTTGTCACCAATGGTCATTCCCCTCCGGCAGTCTGTCTCATGCTGTGCTCGTGAAAAATGAACAGGGCTTTACTGCTTAAAGGCAAAAGTAGTCAGGCAAAAGTGTTGCTTTAGCGTAGGATTCTGTGTATGAACGTGAGCTACAGAATAACCTGTAGTAAGGTAGAGGGCTTGCACTTCGTAACCCTTTTAGGACACGAGGACTGTGTTCTTCAACAAAATTCTGTCAGCCGAGGGTTTGTCTCTTCTGGCTTACCCTGGTTGCACTAGCTAGCAACTATTCTGTTATTTTTCTAGAAGTAGATGGTGCTTCCAATCTATGCAATGGAAACCGAGTAAGTGTCCAGATAGAAAGAAACAGTGCATTTTTTTCCCTTTAGTTGTTTCTGACCTGCTTTGTAGAAAGTGGGGAAAAAGAAAAGTCCATTTAAAACAGAAAACTGTATTTTCATTGAATGTAACTTAAATTACTCTGTAATGAAGCCAAAGGGTCTTTCAATTTTGAATATTTTAACCTAATTTTCATGTTGCCAGTAAATGTACTTCTAGGAAAATACCCATTAGAAGAGAATTATAAGACGATTTTTTTACTGATTTGAAACATGAATTACAATTAGAGTTTTGTCTTGAGCACAGAAAAACACCTTCATGGAAAAATACGCAGTAGTTAAACAGCAATTTGGAAAATAAAATAATATATAGTTTATATTTTGTTGGCATAGAAACATATCTTATTTGTTGCTCCTTTGTTGGATTGCAACAATGATACAAATTAAAGTTGGAAAAGGAGTACCACAAGAGTTCAGCATACTAGAATTATTCCATGTACAGAAATGGTTTTGCCCAGTACCAGCTCACTGGAATTGGAACTGAGCTTCATTTTTATGGAAGCTCGTTAATCAGATTATAAAAGGTGGGCTGTCAGAACTTAATTCTGTGAAGTATGGACTAAGCAAGCCCTGCTCTGACAAAGCACTGAGATGTATGCTGACCCTCAAGCAGGTAAGTAGTTCCCACCTCCATCCCTCATGATCACCCATGGTGTGAGGTCATTACACACAGCAATGGGTCCAGTAGCTTCAATGAAGCTGTTCACTGGCTTAACTGCATTACTGGACCTCTCCCAGACCAAGCCCTCTTTCACTGTGTTCTGCTTCTATTCCTTTGAGTGCCGGGTATGTGACACAGAATACCTGTGCCATACACAGGTTCTCACATCAGCCACATCTCACAGGTTGCCTGTTCTTGCCTGACTCATACCTGTCTGGGAGCAAAAGAGGAAAGTGAAAATTGGTTAAGGAGTGAAGCAGGTGTATGGAACAGCAGGAGGAGACTGCTACTTCATGTGCCTTGTTCAGTATATTTTAGGAGCCAAAAATCTGAAATGCTGAAAAGTCAGTGAAAACTCCCACTAAAATTACTGAAACTAGACAAAGTTATGATATGAAAAACATGAAATCTAAAGGTTGCTGTCATGAATAGGTTCCTTATTTTTGACAGAAGAATGCTGTCAGTCTTCTCTATGACAGTGGTAGAGAATGTAGTGGAAATAAGAACTTGCTGTCTGTGCTAGTGATGATGCATCTGTTGATTTGGTGCCATTATGCTTTATAAACAGATCAATTACTCTTAGTCTACATGTGTTTAATCTTATGAGACTGGAACAAAGGGAAGATAATATTGGGAATAATTTTCTACTGTGCAAGAGACCGAAAGTAGGATTAATTTGTGAAAACTTGGGCATCTTGTGCCAGTTGGGACATCCTAAGGTGTTTCGGACCTCTGTATGAGGCTGGCAGACAGCATCTAAGGAGAACCCAAACACTTCTAGAAAGGCAGCTGAAGGCCAGGTAGGGTTCCTATTAGATAGCTTTTGTACTACAGTTCCATATAAAAGCCTTCAGAAGGACTTGACTCTGTTCTCTGAAGACCTTGTTGTTAAGATTTCTGCTGCTGCAGTGTGGTGGATGTGGGAAGACATCCCAAATACAACCTTACTCTCTGAACCTAGGGAGGTCTGTTCTCAATGCCTGTTTGCCAGCAGAATTTGTATTGTTTCCCATGCTACTAACTGGCGACTGCCTTGGAGTTACTCAAAGATACTAATCAATAGTTTAAGAATTAGAAGACTTCTTAGAAAAGTTTGATACATTTTTTAAAACAGGGAGCTATGTATGCTCTCTAAGCCCACTAGAGAGCAAAGGAAATTGCAGACCATGCTTGTTAGTGCCTTAGTTTTAGTTAGAAGTTTAGTTTTGACATAAAAATGCTGTAAGGAAGAGTTTCTGGTTTTCTTCTTTACCGGCTAACACATTATCCATGCAATCTTTGGGCAATTAGTTTTTAATAAAGGGACTGTTGATTTCATGCGCAGGTGAGATGCTGACAACATCAGTGAATTAAGCTACTGAGCGGAGGTTTTGCACAGCTGTTATCCTACCCACTAGTTTTACTCGCTGCTGGGTGTCTACTTTTCGTGGAGTTTGTGAGAATAAGCATTGCTCTAAACTTCCACATTGGGACTGCAGTCTAACTGTGCAGCAAGAAGTTGCTACTCTATTCCACCATTGACCACTTCCATATAACCCAGTCCAGTACTGGGGGTGTGGATGTAACTGCTTTTCATATAGGCGAGTCTTGCCAGGAGCTGCTCAAGTGGACCTGGTGGCTGAATTTATTATGGAAATATTCAGATTTTACTGATCTCTTAGTATAAACTAAATGACCTTTTCCTTCCGGAACTTTATTACATCACCAGTGACTTTAAACTTCATGATTTTGCCTGGATACCTTTTTTAAAAAAACAAAGTTTTTCTTTTTTGTATGGCTAGCTAAATGAGATGGATGTCCTGTACTACAGAGCTACTAGAAACCTTTTACCCACAACTTCAGCAGAATGTGTTTATCACTCGGCATTCTTATTTTGGTCTTTTGGTGACAGAAATATTACGAAGAGCACTTGGTGTTTTTTGAAAATAATGGCTACAAGACCTGAGAATGGAGGATGGTTTTCCTCAGTTGTCTCCTCTGTTCTTTTGCGCTTTGTGTTTTGTGTTGGGGAAGATTATTCTTTTTTTCACATGTTTCAGTACCAAAGAAAGAGTGACAGGCAGGTTGCAGGGCCACCTAAGCAAAACTGGGTGTCTGAGGAACGTTGTCAATTAGATGTAATGATGTAGCAGAGATTTCAGGAAAGGTAGTACCAAAACAGACTTGTGAAAAATGAAGCAATTAACTACCTCTTTGTGTATAAAGTCTCTGAAAATTCTTGTGAGGACTGTAAGACAGTTGTCACTTCACTCTCTGGTGCCCATTTATATCATCTTCTCGTTATTATTTATATCCCTCTGGAATTTTAGTCAATTGTTCCTTTTGTTGGAAACGTGACCATTTTCCTCCAATTAAAATAAGTAGAAACAAAGGACATATTTGTCTACGTTGTTTTTTAATTCTACCCCACTGAGCAAAATGGTGAAACGCTTACTGAATCGGAGAAACTAGGGTTTTATCGCTTCAATGAAATACACTTCAGATACCAAACAGATTTTTAAAATCATGAGAGATATCAGATATAGTGTAGATTACTTTTTGTGGCAACTAATTTAAAGATGAAGAACTAGAGAGGAAGAGAAAAATCCTTTTTGTATGAATTTGTTTTTTCTTTGCTGTTTCACAAGGATGGTTGGACCAAGCCTCCCAGTGCTATGGTTTTAAAACCCCTCAACAAAAAGTGCTAAAACTTAACCTGTTGAAACTGCATATTTCAGTAATTCACTCTGGGTGTAAAACAGGAAGGACATTTTCAACGAAGCGTTGGTACAGTTGGGTGCAAACAGCCTATGAGTCCTGGCAACTGGTTAGTGCTGCTTAATTCTTTAACTCTTAGAGTTTTGTGGTGTGATCCCTGTGACCTATGCTGGGATCTGCAGTGTTAGCGCAGAGGGCAGATATGAAATCAAAGCAAGCTTTTTATAGCTTTCCAATGATAGTCACACTACTTTCTTCCCTATAAAGGAGGGAATTCCAAAAACAATTTTAATTTTTGTCAATTTAAACCACCATCAAAGAAGATTAATTAGGAGGCAGTTAAAAAACTTCACTTTATTGAATTTGGTGTGATAGTGGTAACAGTAATAGATTTTTTTTCCTCTTCACATTCTCCATCTTAATGTGTCTGAATAAATGCCTCTGCTTGTCTGTAATCAGTTACCTATTGCTGAAGAACAAGTTTGTATCTAATTAATTTTATCACTTACATTTTGCTATATATTAAATTAAAAAAAGTCATTACGTGTATTATAACTTGTTGATCCACCTAGTTGCATATGTAAAATTGCAGCTCAAAGACTAGAGTTTTCTTTCCTTTGTATAATTCAAAGTAACAAAGGCATATCACATATTAAGATACAGAAGAAATATGCAAAAATGTATGATGTAATTAAAAACAGTTCCAGTTACTCAATTCTTGTTTGCCATTACTGAAAAGCTTCTACTTATGGTTTGTTAGGTTTCAGTGTGTGAGAAACGACAGGTAAGTGAGCAGCTCTCAGAGTTGTTAGGATATTAAACCATATTCCTGTGTACTGGAAAACTCATAATCAAGAATTACATTGTATTAGTAGTGCTTGTCCTTCTTCATAAAGAGTTGGCAGGATTGTCAAGGAAGCATATGCTAGCCTAGCAATCAACTTGATCCCATTACCTGTATTTTTAGATGGTTCCTCTCTCTGCATGGGTACATGCACAGATGCTGTCTATTTCTCTTGCTCAAATATGGAATTTGGCATGCATTCTCATTTGTAATGAGATGCATTTAATGTATTCCTTCATGAACAGGGATGAGACCTGTATTGTGTCTCGGGGCAGCATTTTGGTGCAGCAAACAAACTTTCCTAAGGAAGCGTTCCTTGGAGCATGCAAGGTGTACAAGACTTAGCTGCTTATAGCTTCTCTCTTTTGCACGATCTTGTGCTAGGCACACTTGGCATATAAGGTAGGAGGCAGCCTGCTGAACCCAGAAAGAGATGCACCAGAGAGCTCTGCTCTTCTGGAGATGTGGATGTCACAGTAGGGTTGTTGGAGGTCAACTGCATAAACCTGATACAGTGTATGAGACACAGCAGGTGTGTTTTTCTTGCTATAAATTACTGTGTATTTAACACTTGGCTTGTTTCATCTGAGGTATGACTATATTTCTGTAGGAAGGAGAAGTTAAATGACAGATAACAGACAAAAAAGAACAAGGAAGAAGGCAGAGGAGAAGGGAAAGTGGGAAGAAAGAGCAAATGACACGGGAAATATTGAAAAAAAGAAAAAAGTGAAGGCAAGAAAAGGATGAGCTATAGTAAGTTGTGTTTTTAAAGATGAATGATGCTACATTCGGTGTTATAAACTGAAATAAACTCAAATAATGAATAGAATAGTAAGAGCAAAAGATATGTTGGTGGTTTTTTGAAGCATTCCCATCTTTTGACTCTCGAAAATGAAGTGATTATTTCTTGTCTCCCTAAGACACATTTTAAATTATTTGTCTTTGTTGTGTATCAAAGTGTGATGCTCTGCAAAAATGATGTTAAACACTTCTTGCAGAAGAAACACTGTAAGCAAATCAGTTCAAGCAAACATATGAAAGGAAAGGGAGCCGTGGAGTGTAGTTTGCTTATGAGGACAAACTGCATTTTGAAGTCTTTGCAGATTAGGTGAACTGTTGTTGCTTTTGCAAACTCTGAACCTGAAAGTTACCACCATGCAGATCTATGTAATCTGTCATTGTCTCACAGAAGACTAGTAAGCACAATAGGGACCTCCTTCAAAATAATGGGTAATTAAAGGGTTATTTATCAAGTGAATACTTAGCTACCATACTTGCACAGATTTTTCTTTCTGTTATGTTTTTGCTATCTCTGTGTTAGGAAGCTAATGAGGCAAAAGCCTGCTCTCTGACCATGAGGCCAGCCAGAGTGATCTGGCTATGTGCAGGTGTTAAACTGTCTTTGAGACAGCCAAACAGCCTGGTTGGAAGGAGCCTCTGAACTGAACTAACTAAATGCCTGAGAAGGTGCTAGCTGACCTTGACAGCAAATGCCCCTGGCATTCTTCTGGTAGAGTGCAAGAGACACAGTGCACAGGGGCACAGCAGGTGGTGCTGGGCACTAGATCCATGACTTGTTAAAATCTTTTTCTATTTCAGCCCAAGCAGTCTCATTACAACAATCCTAACATACATGGATTGGAAACAGAAGTAAGATATTAAAAGTTACCTTTGGAGGCCATTGTCTGCTCTACTTGTGTTAAGTCTGTCTGTTAGCTATCACAGTAGTAACTTTGGTATTGTGGAAATTGGAATTTGGAACATTATGTTTAGATACACAAAATACGTGGAATTGGTGGGACATACTGGGACACCATACTCCCAAATGGATTGCAAGAGATTTATTAAACAAGCACAAACTTGCAAACAAAATAAATCTCTAGCTTGTAGTTCCTTAATGTCACAATTATTGGCCTGGTAAATAATAGCCTGGTACGAAAGTGGCTAGTAAATGTTAATAATAAACATCTAGAGGCCTAACAGATTCTTCTTGGGAAGTGATGGCTTGGCTATTAATACCGTTTATAGACATTAAAGCAGTAGAAGCACTTTGCACTAATTCAGTGCCACGGTGCTTTCCCCAAACCCTTCTTATGACCCCTACAAAGTATTTGCTTTGCTCTTTGCCAGGAAGAAATTTCTTTTCAAATTACTTTGCAGGCGCCTATTCTGAATTTATTGCCATTCTTTTTCTAATTCAATTTTATTCTCCTAGGACGTGGCCTCATTAACTGTTGCCCGTGGTGGAATATCTGCAAGGTCTTACATATGTTGCTGGAACATAGTTCAATAGGGTATATTATATTAGAAAGACACAAGTCACTGTTTTCCAATCTAAGCTTGCAAACAATATGCAGACCAATGAAATTACACACAGACGCATTTACTGGTTAAGGACAAGCAATGTCGTGTTTTGCACAACGCCAGTTTGTAATTTTTCATTTTCCTTTGGGCTGTAGAATTGTAACAGTAATGGGAAATAAGTTATAGCTGAGGCTGTGGTTCTTTTTTATTTTAATTCTTAATGTTGTGATTTTTTTCATTCAGTTAGATTTTATTTTTTTTTCCTGTGGAATTTGAAATTATGATGACATTGCATTCATTATATAATTCCTGTAAAAGAGGTAAGGTTATTACAGAGTCGGACTATGAGATGCTGTCCCACATGAAGTAGTATAGCTTTCTGTTAATGTTTTCTAGATAATTTTACCAATGTATTCTTGTGCTGCCTCCATAGACTACAAATGCATTATTATGGTGCTCTGTGACATGACGTCAGGACACGTGAAGTTCATTGTTTCTCTGGCTGTCTCCAAAGAATTTTGAGAATGCTTACTCTTTGCTTTTATGACCATTTTTGTCAGCGAGCATGTTACTAGGTATTTATGCTGTCTTACAGTAAATAGGACAAAGTCCAAAGGGTGAACCTGGAGTAGAAAATGGTCTATGTGATCCTTAGCTTCTTCAGTCCTCCCTTCCAGATTTTAGACCTAGTCCCAGGGAAAACTGTTTATCACTTGTACAGAATATTCTAATTGTTGCTAGACAGTTTCATTTTCAATAAGGTTTGTCATCCATGGTTTTCAGATTGGAGTTTAGGAGGCAATTTTCAGCCCAGAATATTGAGTGCTTTGGAAACAGCCCTAACACATTGTTTAATACTCCTTGAGAAGCAAGTATCAGCGTCACCCTCAGGTTAAATATGCTTTTGTTAAGCCTTGTGGCTGAAGAGATGGACTTCAGAATTCAGTTCCAAGCTTTCTTTCCTAGCTATTCACAGCTGAAGAAGCATCTACTGGAGAAAATGGGGAGGAAAAAGAAAAAAGATAGGATGGTCCAGTATAGCAAGCTATGAAGTCAGATGAGGAGAGAGAGGCTGGTAAAACCAGTCTGGAACAGAGGTGGTCCTTGGAGAGGGTGCTCATGTTATGGAAATTTGGGTTGGAAGATTTTTCTGAGTCATTTATTCTGGAATTAGTAGAGCGTGTTGCCCTTCAACAGGGAGGCTGTCTGGGAATACCCATATTCCCAAGAACATATGACTGAAGCTCTAGTACTTAGGGGACTGGGGTTTCTTAGGTTAAATCTGGTGCTTGCAGGTCTGAGTAATGCTTCTTGTGTGGATTTTTGGGTGCTTTCTATTGATCTTGCTGATGTGTTGTGCCTAGGTGCCTGCATTTGATTCAGTTGTGTACATTCAGCAACTCTGTGCTGTACAGAAAACTCACAGAAACTCTGGCAGTTTATTATATTTCCTTAAAAAATTGTAGGCAAACACAGTTTGCTCCTTGACAACTGCAGGACTGAATATAATGATATTATGAAGGCAGAACATAGATAGAGGGGAAGATAGGTCAGTACTATCACAGCAACTACAGTCATAGATTATTCTATAGGAGCAAGACTATATTTTTGCAAGTAACATTTTAGACAAGTAGTTGGGAGACTCTGAATAACTGGAAGTATGAGGAGTGGGTCTTGCGTAGCGTGACTAGAAGTATGTGCAGCATTAATATCATAACACTGTTTTTTTTGTCTTTCAGTAAATCTACAAGGAATGATGAGGTCAGGTGTTGGCATTTGCCATGGTTAACAATTTAGAAGAGAAAAGACATGGTAGATGTAACACCCGGGTGTTCAGCAGTGACAGCAGAGACTTAGACATACAGCTGTGAAAGGGCCCTAGAAAAGGGCTCTGATCTGCTTTTGTGTCTACTATTCTCCAGACGTTTGTGGCTTTTGAACTCTTTGCAAACACTCAAAAGCTTCTCTAGCAACAAGTGCACTGCACTGAAAGGTTGCCATTAGCATGATGTATGCATGTTTGTACTGCTTCTTGTCTGTCTTCTGACCGTACTTCTGACTTTTAGATTGCGATGTACTTGGTGATGTGCTATGGATAGTGTGACCAGGCAGTATGTTCCAGCCTACATACAGTGGTTCACAGTATGGAAGGTAGACACAGAGGAAAGGGGTATATCCATAGATTGTTGAGATGACCACTAAGTTCAGGTTTTCAAGATTATTCTTGAAGATCTTGATGCAGTTTGTTTTTCAGAAGCTGAGATTTAGAGCATGTAAACACATGGACCTTGAAGTTAAGGTGCTGGGCAGGTTTCTACAATTCCTGTGCCTAAAATTGCATCTTGATAGGAAAATATCTTCTCAGATGAAAACATCAATGAGATGAATGAGACAGAAAATGTCTACAGATCCTGCTTCATACATTTCTTACTGTTTCAGATGCAGTGAGGTTTTTCTGAAAAAAATAAAAATAAAAATTTGAGACTTGGTCAAAATAATAGAAAAGTTTTAAAAAGCATTTAAAATCACTTTCACATACATCACATGTAAAACCATGTGACTGTGATTAAACAAGCTCATTGTGTGCAAAAACTGGAGAATGACTGTTGCTGAATATAACTTGCTTTACGCAGATTTTTAGAAGAACTATCAGTCATAATGATCAAACTGTAAAAACAGAAAATATGAGCCACAGCAGAAATCTGAAAAACAGCCAGAGAAACCATCCTGGATTCCATCAAAACCCAAAAGATTATACAACTTCATGTCATAGCTTTGGGTTAATGATGAAATTGAAGCTGATGAATGGCTTGTGTTAATCATTTTACATTTAGCTCGTGTTTTAGTTTTTAGGATACTTTATTGTCAAACTTACTAATTGCTTATTCTCAATATGATTTTTTTCTTTGTTTTAACTGAGACAGACTCTGTGTATTTATAGCACAGCAACTCTCTCCATTCTGCCTGTATAGTTCATGAAAAGGAGCATGAAAAAAGCATGGCTGTGTAGCCAAGCTAGTATTGCATTATTTGAATGTTTATCTGAATCTGCTGTGGCTCTTCCAACTGATCTCAGTTATTTCTGTTTTTCTCAAGTAAACCGGTCTTTTCCATGTATATGTTTATGTATGTATGCATATATACTTATATATATATAATCTTGAAAGGAGGGTGGGGAGTTTATGGAACTATTTCCCCTCCTCTTTTTGTTAAAATAAATAAATAAATCAGGTAGTGGATTTGCCTCGTGGAGGCTTGTAGGCCTTAGTTTTGTTGGGTGTGTCAAGGAATAGCAGTAAAAGAACCTTAAAGCCCGATTTTATGATGTGAACCCAAGCCACCCTTGTATTATATCAATACAGGCAAGATACCAGAGGGTGTTGTAACACACAGAAATGTCATGGATATGATGTTATGGGAAAGGTTTGATAACAGCTGACATACTCTATTCCTCTCTGAAATAGTCATTTAAATCCTCCAGGTTTTTTGTGTCTCTGCAATGCTCTCTCCTTTCTTTATTTGTATCATAGGAGATCCATCCTGTCCTCCTTTGCTCCACTTCTCCCTTTTCACTTTTTTCCTTCATCAGAACAGTAAATGCTTCAGGAAGCAAACAGTATTTAGATATGCTGATATCTAGACTGCAGGCAGCCAGGAATTGCATGCTGGGCCACTGAATGACTTCTACAAAGTTAATTTTTAGAGTTGTATAAATTACACAAGTTAGCAAAGACGAGAACTTGGATTCCCTGCTATCATTACTCACATTTTACATTAATATGAGCCCTGGCTTTTAATGGAAGTTTGAATATATGTCACAAAACTGATAGAGGATTAGGTATTGCAGATTGAGAATTGGATGATGCAAGTAAAAAAACGTCTTTTCCTGCTGTGATCTCAAGAACACTGTAAAAAGATTGAATTATTCTTGTTTGCTTACTGTTGTTCATATAGTGTGGTGAGATACTGACCATGTGAAATCAAAGGCAGAATTCCTAAATATTTCAGCAAGGTTAGGATTTCATTCGGTACGTTGGCTAGTCACGGACCTACTGCTGGTTCTTACATGGCCCAAAAATGTCAGCTGTTTTCTGTGAATCATGCCTTTACTACACAAGCAGGTCAAACCAGTTCTCCGGAGCTAGAAGGGTTTTAGTTCAAAGCCAGGACAATCAGTTTCAGCTAATGAACTGCCATCCTGGAAACCCCCAAAGCCTTTCAGAATGTGTTTTCTGCAAAGACTACTTTTTTATCTAAGCCATGTTAAGGTGGCATTTCAGTGCTGTTTTAATGTCCCTAAACATATGCTTTTGTCAACTGGATTTTGAAATGTCTGTCTTCTAAATTTCTAAATGATACATAACATGCCTGAGTAGAATGAAGTTTGGAAGTAGGAGAGATTTTTTTTCCATCTGATTTCTTTGATTATAAGAGAGTATTATGGAAGCATACGATAGGTCAATTAAGTTAGTCAAGATATGGAGGAGAAGTTCTGTTTTCCTATTAGTGATATTCAGACTCTCAATGGAAACATAGTGGGGAAGATATTTCTTCCAGACCAGGATAAATACTTTTTAGACAACTTTTAGAAATGCCTTAACACAGTTATGGAAGACTTTTTGAGGCCAGTAAATCTCAGAAGGTCAGATGTTCATTCTGCAAAAAGCTGGCCATTCATGAAAGCCCATATCCCTCACTTCAAAAATAGTAGTAAAATCTCGGTAACCTTTATGTCCCAGTGTGCTTGAGCAATAAGCTTGGAGATATGAGAAAGGTTGTATAACTGTGCCAAGAATTTACTTTCTTCTGATTCTGCAGTCCCATCTGCTGGGATGGGAAACTCTGTAATTTTCTGCCTCTTACTAAGATCTGACCTGCAGCTTTGTGTGACATAAGGCTGTGAGAGTAAGAGGTCTGTGCCTAATAAGGCTCCTCTCTGATAGCTATTAGCTGTGTTTTGGAGAAAACCTATTAAGTTATTTCGTCTACTCAGTAGTGTTCATTGATCTGGAAAAAAAACCCCTTCTTCCCAGGTTCAGATGTGAAAAGAAGCAACTGAGTGTGCACGCTTCCATTGACACAGTGTCACTGGGGACTGAACTGCTGGGCTGAGGTCTTAATTGTCTCTGCCATAGGTCAGAGTTTCGGCGGCTGCCAAGGCGAATTTGGGCTTGCTGCGATTATTGGTGTTTGTGATTCATTAGACTTAAAGCGTCCTATTGTGTGAAATAGGATAAGAACAACCAGTTGCTTAAGCAGTGTAAAAACTGTTGCGTTCTGTGCTGGGCAGTTTCTGCCATTAATGTAATTGAAACACCAGTACTGAGTTTTTAGTGTGTTTCTGAGCTCTTAAATGCAGTGTTGTGCACCTAAACCCTATACAATAGTATCTAGAAATAATGTATTCAAGTTGTAATGGTCTTGCTGTAGAAGCACAGGCATAAGAATCTGATGCTGAGGGTTTTGTTCTTGGTTTTGCCAGGGGTAGTCTGTGACTTTGGAGAAGCTTGCCTGTCTCCACCTTCCCAGAAATGCATGGGCACTTGTTTCTGTTTTATTTTCATCCCTTTGGAAAATATGAACTTTACTGTCCTTCCCTTCAGTTTGGCTATCTGAAAAATGGGGATGTTTCTATAGGAGAGTTAACACTCCTAAATACTCATGAGGGTTTTTTGAGATATTTGAAAGAAAGGTGCTATGCGAAATCAAATCAGTCTCATACACCCTGAGTGGAAAGAGCTCTGTGCGTATTGGTGCCTAAGCAGAATTATTAATGGTAGATGGCATCCTCATTCATCAAAATGTATTGGAAATTGAAATATTGAAACTGAAAATAAAATAACAATTGAAATTGGCAACATTTCTAACAGTGGAAAGAATTACTTTTTTAAAGTACCTTCTAAGAGCTGAGTTGTCTCTCTTAAAATCAAGACTATCTTTCTGAAATGTCTAGCTGAAGGAAAAGTTACAGGCTTGATACAGAGATCAGAAGTGAATTCCCTAGGTTATGTACGCAGCGTGCGGATGACAATGTTCTTTTCTGGCCTAAAATATCCATGCATATGTATTTTTCTTTTTTTTCGGTGGAACAGTCATGTTTGTGGCTAAATAGTGCTTTTCTCTAGAGGGATTTAAATTCCATCAAAGCTATTACTTTGAAATGTATAATATAAGCTCATTATTTAGACAAACATAATGGCCTCAATGTTTATTTTAGGCAACTCGCCCCAGCTGTATTGATAAATAGATGTTGGAAAGATTGGATGTGATTCTCCAGCATGCAGCTTCTTGGATAAGGTTTAGATTGCACATGCTTGGTGTTGTGAATAGAACAAACATGCTTAAGTAGGAGTAAAACTCTGCAGACACATCGTGCTTATAATGCATTATTTGTGTGTGGCAAAAGTAGGATTGATACTGGTAAGCCTGGCTAACAAAGTTCTGTACCCTGTGGTGATGCATGGGCAAATATGGACACCAGACACAGGATGACTATTATGTGTGTGCTCCAGATGAGCTGGTCTAGATGTCACCATGTAACACTAAATAATTTACACAAATCTTGTGAGTTCAGGAGCTATGAGTTGTAATGGGCAAGGTTTAATTTATAATGCTGCATACAAGCAATTTGGTAATATTTTTGACAACTTGTACAAATACTTGAGTTGTGTCTTATATGGCATGTGACTAGATCATTTCAGTGCTTTCTGAACTGTTTCTAAGTTGAAATAACAGTCTTTCTTTTGTCCTCATTTGCAGCCTATAAGAAAATTAACATGGATTGCATACCTGATCTGATTTTGGAGTTAGCAGTGGAGATCTCTTCTAGCCTAATTTTTTCTATACTTCTGTGATTCAAGAATGAGCGGTTTAGATTTGTATAAGTGGTTTTGATTTGTAATGCATGTAAGAATGAATTTGCATACCTCAGGGCTGTGTAGTTCGACATATATATATATATATATAGTGAGAGAGAGAGAGAGAGTTAGTCATTCCAGATGTGGAAGAGTCTATAAACACCCTTACTGACTCTGAAGATGTGGTGCACTGTCTGTATCATGCTTCTGTGAAGGTTATGACTTCTGCCCTGTGAAATTTTCTGCCCTAATTCCTGCCTGTTGTGCGTTGGCTCAGCTGTTCATCAGGAAAGCCTGACCCTTACTTCTCCTGGGAATTGAAGGAACAGTAGCCCAAAGGTAGGCACTCCTTTTGTGTCTTAAAACCTCTTGTTAGTGGAATAAGATTTTTTTCATGGCCAGTGTTACCTAGTATTGCAAGAAGTCCATCACAGTACCTTTCCAATAGATTTTTTTTTTGACAGATAGAGCATCATGTATGGTTTCTGTATTAATTCGATATCCTGGCTTGACTTCTGACTATCAGGAGACATCTGCCAGTAAAAGGCAATAGCTAACTGCTTGTCTTGTCTAGAAAACAGTATTGGTCAGAAAAACAGTTGATTACTAGTGCTGGGACCATTGCATGACTAACTGCCAGGCTAGGTTTTAATGAAATAAATCTGTGATGAAATATTTAAGAGCATATTTTATCATCACAGTATCAAGTGCCAGAGATTTTGAGTGGCAAGGTCCTGTATTTTCATGAAACTTTAGGGACAAGTCCAACTAGGGTGGCAGGATGACACCTTGTATGCTATAGGGCTAGGTGGGAAGTTTGTCCTGGAAGGGAGGATGGCACATGCAGGCCAGTTAGTGAGGAGACGCTTTCCTTCCCTGTGGAAATTGCCCAGGGAGCTGGCTAGCACCCTTGATAACTCTGTGCCTGGAAGAGCACCCAAAAGAGAGAAATGTCACCATAAGAGATTGCCTTTCCTCCTGCCCATGCTTCTTACAAGCAGTTTCTGTTGGCTGAGATGCAGCTAGCTTTGTCTCCTGCTAAGCCTCAGGTGTGGGATTTGGAGATTCTGTCCAAGGCACCAATGAAGATGGATCAGATTTCTGGAAGAAGGGCATTATGACATTTGTGTTTTGTTCTTGGTGAGGTATTGGTCTGTTTCTGTTAGTAGGCTTGAGAGAAGGAAGGTTAGACATGCCAGTTTTCCCCAGACAAACAAATTAGATGACAATGTGGTCTGGAAAACTACAAAGGAAGTATTATTTTTAAACATACTTAATCCCTCTAGTATCTCTTGCAAATACTATCTCAAATAAATACTTAGTTTAAGGAGAAATACCTACTTTCATAAGCATAATAACGCTTTGGCTATTTTAACAAAGAATGTAAAAAGTACAAGCCAGTGTCTGTGAAGAAATTGGTTTGGCATGTTTACAGGATAATGAACCAGTTGAAAAAGCTTGCAGCTAATACTTGTTGATAGTACTAGAGAGGAATTACTATTTTTCTTGCATGTTTGCAAGGTTAGACCAAAGTGTGGGTAGTATCTCTCACTTCGTATTCATTCATGTCACAAAGCAACACACGATGTGGTGGTCTCAAAGAATCATTGAGAGTTTGCCTGTTAATTTCAGTGAGAACAGAATTTCATATGCATAATTAAATAGCATAAATTATTTGATCATTCTAAAATACTTGTTTGCTACCCAAAACTCTCAGGGACTTCACCAAAGCCTTTGTATTTGTAAAGAGTCTAGAGATGAGCCCAAAGTCTGATTTTCATGATTTAACATGAGCAAACTTTGTTATTGTTCAGATTCATAATTCAATGTGATTAAACAGTCCTTTTTCTGACATCTTTTTTTTTAGAAGAAAAATCATTTATATGAGAGGTTGACAGAATGTTCTGTGAAACATTGAAAATTATCCACATCCTTACCTAAGTAGGTTGCTTAATAATGGAGAATTTAGGTGTTAGTGTGTGAAATGTATATTGTATAAAGAGAGGGTTTGTGATATTTTTTTTCTTAAATGGTATTTTACCATTTTGGGTAGAACAGATCATTATTTTTTGTGTGTGTCCTATTCTTTCATGTTATTGCAGAGTCTGAACAAAAATTATCATCACAGAACTGATGTCCTAGTTATATTATACCAACAGTCTGCATAAAATTTATAAGTATGTAAGGAGTTGCAGATTTTCAAATAACCAATTAAAAATATGAATATCCCCATCGCTATCTATTTTTCCCTAATCTCGTTTAGAAGTCAAGCAACCAGCTTTTGATGAAGTTTTCATAAAAACATCAGATGCAGGACTGCCCTGTTCCCTAAAATCCCTAAGCTACTACATTCTGGCAAAATTACAAACAAGAATTTACACAGAAAATAACCAGGCAACGGGTTAACATGGCAGCATTTTAAATGGACTTTGGGAAAGAAACCAGTTCCTTCACAATGCTACAAAATACAATGTATGACAGAAAATCAGAAGGGCCATTTAAAGCGGTCAACTTATAATTTCCTGTAGTCCGTGGCAGAATCATCTGAAACTGCTGGACCAGATACTGTCAAGCCATCATGTTTCATTCTCAT
Organism: Aegotheles bennettii; assembly: GCA_013398125.1. NCBI lineage: Eukaryota > Metazoa > Chordata > Aves > Caprimulgiformes > Aegothelidae > Aegotheles > Aegotheles bennettii. The sequence goes on from VZRW01005866.1 coordinate 40,545, forward strand.
ACCCAGCACATAGTTAAAAAACCAGTGCAGTTTTAAGCATTATAAATTTCTGTCTCAGATTGTCTTTTAAAGCAAAGTACTTGAAAATAATTTAGATCTACAGCTACCTAGTTAGTTCCAAATTTCATCTTTCCTTCAAACTGAAATTGTCAGTGCAGAGTGAGGTACAGGAAAAATACTGAAAAAGCACAATATCTTTGGGGGATAATCATGAAAAATACCAGCAGGGAAAAGACAAGAATTTCCTAAGAATGATAGATTTTCATAACAGTTTCTTCATTATAATGCTCAGGGAAAAGAAGGTGAGTTATACTCTGGGTTTTTTTCAGTGCACTATGGGAGGTTTCATTATATTCAGTCTGACTTTTAACTGCAAAAGCTCTTCATCTAGAGTATATCTACCTGTAGTGATGATTAACAATGGTTACATTTTAAATTGAGATGCTGATAGCTGAGAAAGCAGGAGATTTTACAGAGAGAACATCTAGAAGCCCTAATACAAACTTCAAGTTTTTTCATAATATTTTTAATATATACATTTGAGATCTACTTCTGTGTAGGTTTCCTGAAAATCTAAGAAGTTATGTTTAATGCACATAATTTAAATATTTTGACATTGGTATACTCTAGTCCTTCATTTATCTGTTAGTGAATTACCAGGCTTTGCTGTAAGAGATACTTGGACTTAAGACACTTTTCCAAAATCTGAGTTAACGTCAAATCATTGCAAAATAGTAAGTGATCTGCAGCAGACCTTGCATAAAGAGCTACCCCTAAAACTTTTAATTTCTTTTTCAACTTGATCATACGTGTTTATAAGGTATTAGCCTCTGTTAATGACACAAAGCCATGCTAAAAGGTAACTCCGTTGTGACAAATGTGGAGAAGGAGAAGCACTGGCTTTCAAAATGTGAGAACAGACATAAGGACTAATTTTCTCTTGTGCTGTCTTTGGGATGCAGCTTCCTCAGACAAATGGCAAACCTTGATACCAGTGCATGAAGAGCAGGGCTACTAGTGTTCATGAGAGCCCTTCAGCTAATAGCTAGCTGTTCAAAACAAAGTGTGTCTATGCATTGCGGTGTCAGAAATTTTGTTACCTGCTTAACCAGCATCATGCCATCTGGAGAAAGTAGCACCTCTGCAAAAAGAAATAGAAAAGTGATGTTGCATCCAAGGCAGTAGGATCCACTTCTCTGCTTTCAAGGTCCAAGCTTGCACCATGGCATGGTGCTTTGTTTTGAATTTTGTTAGCTGTAGCTCAGAGTTCAGTTTACTGCAATTCTGGCTGATAATGAAAGTGGAAAAAACTCTTTATGGTCTGCACAAGAGATCCTGCACCTCTGTTCAAAGGCTGGACAACAAAGAGCATTCCATGATTGTTGTAAAAATGCTATTTATGTTGTAAACCCAAACATTTTGTAATATATATTAGCTTTATCTGTAAGACTTCTGTTTTTATCTGAAAGTCATAAGTTAGTAATTATTTTTTATTTACTAAGATCACATTCACTGGATATCTGTACGTTTGTACTAATGTACAGGTACACAGTATACGTCAGTGCATGTACACTAAAGTACATTTTATTTATTTCCTCTTCTGTAAAAGCTATACCACTGTGTACTTATAGCATACATTAATTCAGTATAGCTCCTTTATGATTTAAAGGTATTAATGATTATGATTTATCTTCACCAAAAAATTTGTCCAGTGCTGTGCTGAGTGAAACTCTTAATGTCTTGGGGCAAATGAGCGAGTCATGAAATAAAAGACGAAGAGAAGCAGGAGAGCTGAGGAGAACAATGAGAATCCAAAGTGAGCTAGTATTTTCATTAAGTCCTTGTTCTCCCTGTAGTGTAATCTCCTTTTACTCGGCCATTTTTTTTCATGTCATTTACTTTATACCGCACATACATAGTGGACTTCAGTGACTGCTTTATCTTAAGGTTGCTTTGAATGAGGCCTTTATTGCCATTCTGAAACAAAGTGTTTCTGAAGGAAGATGAGGCAATAGTAGGCGTTCACTAGAAATGTCAGAATATAATTCTAATAGTGTTTTAGAGTGAGTTTGATAAAAGCTAGCACGTGAGTCTTTCTGGTTCCTCTATAGAAACAAGGAACTAACCAGCCATATTTCCAGAATCTGAACATGTATGCTAACATACTGACAAATAACCTACCAAAGAGAGACCAGGCTTGTTTTAAGAGAAGGCTGGGAGTAAGCCAAGATAAGACTTTTAGTGTACAGAAGCATATGACAAGCCTAGATTAAAAAGATATTCAGAGACAATATTTTTCCCTGTGATCATACCGTACTTAACTGCACTCAGCTTGCTGAGTATGAAAATACACTGCTGAATGCACCTTTCAATTCATTGTAATATGAGGAAGAACTTCTCAGGATGGTTGATGTGCTGTAATAGAAATCTAAGGGGAGTTCAGGGGAGCTACAGTAACGTTACATTTGGTGGAAGAATATACACAGATGTGCCTTCAGAAGGGAAGGGACTTGTTTTCTTCAGTCACCAGAGTTAGGCAGGGTAAAGGCAATGGGGGGGGTAATAATTTATTTTTTTTTAAGTTGAACTTATTAGGAAAATAAGTATAAAAAGGTGAGGAAAATTAATGTGTTTAAGGTGTAAGAAACAAATACTTTGAGATGTGGACTACTGTGTTTTATTTTTATAGCTTGTAGTGCTGAAAGATCCTGTTTGGTGAAATAGCTGGTAGGCGCTGTTGTTACTGCGTATGACCTGCTGCTAATAACTTAAAAGCCGACCTATTTTTGTAAGTTAAGAAAGGAAGACACTTTACACAGCAGGACAACTTCTAAAAATAGTTTCTCAACTTTTTGGCCACATGTCACCTATTAATTCTTTCTGACTTGCAAAAGTGTCATTCCTGCAAATAACTAAAATACAAACTTAGAGAAATCATAGAGCTCTTGTGTTTCGTTGATAAGCAAAATCATGTGAAGTTACACTGCCAGTTTCTGTGGAATGACAGAACTTTTCCCCACCTGCCAAACAGCAAAATAAAAAGCTGTAGTACTCTGGCCTCAACTCTACAAATTTCTGCCAGTTCTAGCAGCTGTTAGTCACATGAAAGATCACACTGACTTTAATGGAGGGATTTCCAGGATTTGGGTGCACTAAATGCGTTTTCTTTCTGAACATATTCCGTGTCCAATGTGTAAGATTATAATGTTATTTTGCATGCAGGATGCAATAACTTGGAAGAATTTACTGTAAAATTTTGTGACCCTAAAATGAAGTTATTACAAATCAGGCTCTCAGTAGAAGTTTATGCTAAATTTGTAAATATAAAGCATACTTTTGTAATTATAGAAATAATAATTTAAGTTCCCATAATTCCTGTGGGTACATTAAAATGAATCCTTTACTGTTTAGGGTTATGAAAAGATCAGCATTTTTAAGTTCCACAGTAATTATCAGCATATTGTTTAATAAGCCAATTTAATGCTGAAGCATGAATGTTTAAGAATGAATAACAAGATCAGATCTCTTAAGATTTGAGATGGACAGCCTCCAAAGACTCTTAAGCATATAAATAATAAACCATAGTAGCAATTATTTTGAAAAGCCAGCAAGGCGCACATCAAGAATTACTGAGAAGAAAAAATAATTCTGAATCACCTGTAACATTCTGATCCCATTTAAACTGATGGCAGCCTCCTGTTGCTTGAACTCAAGATTACACCTTTTGTCTGGTTATGTGCTTTCAAAGCTCATATGTGAGCATTCAGGTATCTAATTGATAAGACAAATGGCTTGAAAATTATGGAGACCATGGGGAAATATAGATGTAGGATAGATGGAAAACCTGCAGGAGAAAGTTAACCCTAGAATATGGTGGTTTCCATACCTCTTCCTCACTAAGTTCTTTTTTCTCAATTAAAGATTAATGCATATAACAGTCCTATAACTAGATGGCTAAACAAAGTGTGGGCTTATCTTCATCTTTATGGCATACCTTTACTTACTGCTGTCTTTCTGCTGGGATGGATAAGATGGATCGCTTTTGTATTCTATTCCAAAATCCTGAGCAGTCTTCCAGGAACACTGAGCTAAGACCTATCAGCATGGATTAAATATATATATATATTTTAAATGGGATGTTGTAGTATGGGACATGTAAAGAAGACCTTGCTGTTACTTAAGAAGTGTCAATATGACTGTAGGATTAAAGGCCATCTATACATCAGCTTTAAACAAACGGAATCTTACAAGCAGCTATTGACTCCCACAGCGCCAGAGCCTGACAATTCCTTTTGCACAGCTGCTGAAGCCCAGCCCTGGGTACCCTGAAACTTAAAGGTCTCCATCCCAGACTGATGGACATGGCTCCTGCTTTCCCATTTTCAGGTTCAACCAGTATCAATGCTAAACATGTACCCCAGAGACACACACAGAGAAGATGCATGCACAACTGGCTACACAGACTGCAAGGTGCTTCCTTCAACAGCACCCACATGTAATGCTTCCAGGAGTGACATAACAGCCAAGTCCCCTTCCTCTGCTTTGTCTGATAAGGGTTAATGTTTGCTAGCTGGATGCAAACAGATGCATGCACTCACACACTTGTCCTGCAGGCACCCCACACTCATGGGTCCCCTCACATACCAGCCCTGCCCATGGCAGGGGGGTTGGAACTAGATGATCTTTAAGGTCCCCTTTTAACCCAGACCATTCTATGATTCCACTGGTAGCAACACCCAACCTTGCTGAGCTGAAGCTGGCCTGGCTTAATTGGTAAGAGCTCCAGTCACTGTCTTAGTGGCCTTCTGAACATACCCTATGTATGTGTTTCTTAATCTTCGTTAGAGTTTCATCTTGCTAAACTTTCATTTTTCCTAAATATTTTTGTTCTGTTTCCTGGATTTCCACCTGCCCATCGTGCACAGATCAGACTGTGGGAAACATGGATTTATCACAGTAGGTTGCTGCCAGCTCCTAGCATTTTTGGAGATTCCTTCTACAGAAGTACCAAGAGGCATTCAAAGGAAACATTGGAAGTGTACTAGTTGTATGATCTATTCTTAAACCTCTTCAATGATTTTATAATCTGCAAGTGTAATCTGCATTATACTCTGTATTAGTGAGTGCGTTTTTCTTAGGAAGTGTAAGGGCTCAGCTCTTGAGTCTGTACCAACAGTAAATAAAATTTTACTAAAGGAGTAGCCACATTTGGTTCCACTTGAACTGTTTATAATAGAAGTAAGGTTCTACTTGGCATCTGTAAGGGCCCCAGAGTGATTTCTGTGAGCTACTGTAATACTCCTACGTTGAACAGGCTGTAGATCACAGCAGGATTTCTCCTGCGGTGTGGTGATATCCCAGATGAGTCACAGCAACTGCATCTAGTCCCAGCCAGTAAGGTACTGATAGTGGCAAGAATGGCTGCAACTGTAGGCAGCAGATCTCTGTCGTGTTCAAGAACATGGCTGAATTTCAGCTCTATGTTAATGCCATTAACATCTTCATTAGAGGGGGAAGTTTTTTTTAGTGCCTCTTCCTTTGTTGGGTTAGGGTTCTTTTCCCCCATCCCAGCAGATATCCTGAGAGAATGTATGTCGTCTATAATGCAGCTGTGGGTTTTTATGACAACAGGACAGCAGATGTTCTGTATTTCAATTCATCATCAGATGTTACTACTTCGATGAACAACATTCAGGGACTTTGTACTTTGTTGCCTAAGTGTTTTTTCATTTGGCATTTGCAGAGTGGAGTGTTGAATTCTGAGACTGTTGAAAATGAGAAATCAGTTATGATGGCTTAATCACTAACACAGATGAATTGAATAATAAGCAACCATTTGTGTGAAAGCAACTATATATTGATATATTTAAAAAATTCCATGGACACTGGGAAGACTAATCATTTTAGAATCAGACACTATCTCATTTTTTCCTAGTTTCTAAGACTAATCCAAGGCTAATGCATGGATGCTTTCTTCCTGTGAGTAAAAGTTGCATACTTGGCTTTTTATTTCTTCTGATTTCTTCTAATTTCTTCTTTTCATTCCTTCTGATCCAGTATACGTATTCTTATTGCAGAGTTCTTACTTAATTTAGCACTCACCACATTTACATGTGTATGAAACACCTTCTGGCTGAAGGAAATCGGCTATCATCTCAGAAACTGCTGAGGGTTTCCCAGTAGGGAGCATAGGGAGCGCATGATTCCGTCAGAGTCACCATGAAGGACCTGAACCCATCTGTGTGGAGGATCTTCATAGCACAGGGGTGCCTGTTTAAGACATCTGGCTGTTAAAATAACATTTTGCCATGAAGATTTAAGGAATTACTTGGTGGAGACATAACAGGCATGGAATGAGATTTGATCACTCTCCAGTTCTGCCATCTGTAAATCAGTTGACAGGACACTTGGCCACTGACTTTCCATATCAGTCCATTAAGGCCATAAGAGATTTGGAGATCTGAACTTACTGAGGAATGAGGGCGATAGGATTTAGCTTTGAGAAGTTAGGGAGTTAAGAAGTTTCCTGCAATATCCAGACAACTCTATGGAATCTTTCTTACATACAGAAAAAAAAAATTCTGTCTGTGTTTTGTTTTCCCTATATTTATTCCTTACAAACTGTCTTCTAAAGCTGACCATTTTTATTTTTAAAAGACAGTTCACTTGGCTGCTGAATTTCTAATTGTTTCTTCCAGCCTGTGATCTTTGGACTCTATGGAGAGTGGAAAGGGGTGGGTCTGTGAACAGCTTCCAAGATATTTATGGAAGATAACTGAGGGGAAAGAAAGAAATCACATAGTTTACTTCTACAGAAGGTTGCCCTGGAAATTTTTTAGGTGTCTACAAATATCAGAAGTTTGAAAATCACTGAACTAGAATATGAATATTTTGCTAACTGAATTACCGGTGCTAAGGCTTGCCCTCTTTGCCTTTAGTCTTCCACAGGCATTTTGGCTCTGGAAACTGTAATTTGCCTTTTGGCTGGTGGCATCATGCAGTTGTCTTGAAGTCTTTTTGCTGGAAGACATAAGCATTTTATTTTCCATTGCCAGTTTTGTGGCTGGGTGTTAGGACCAGTGCACGTAATTCTAAAATGCCTCTAGCTTACTTATGTATTATCTGTGTATTGAAGAATATTAAAGGAAGCAACATGCATTAGAAATCAGTACCTCATGTAAGTTTCAAATACTAGGCTTTTGAGTCCTCCTGAAAATGTTAACAGCTTTTATTTTCTATATTGCCAGGTAAAAAACTCTTACAAATAGCAGTCTAAATGACCACATAAGAAAGAGAAACTCGCTGTACAAAAAATGTGGTCGAGGACACAAAATTAAGCAAAGATAAAATGTGTCCTTTTTCTAGTTGCTCTCAATTGTTACTGCAGCAAGTAAAACAAGCAGTAGGAAATATTTAAAGTTAATTTTAATTAGCTATTTTTAAATTTTAAGTGTGGGGTCAAGGCCTCATAAAGGCATTGGCCTTGCTCCGAGTTGGAAGATTACTGTGAGGGTCTGAGGATGTGGTGTGACCAGCTTCCTTTCCTGATGCTGTGTCTCAGGCTAAAATTTATTTCAGAGTGCTTAGAGCCAGAGTGCTCAATACCTTGCACTATTGATTCCTGGAAACTTACGAACTGATTCTGCACCAAAGGTACTAATAATTTTGCTGGTGCATTCAGTTGGAGGTCATGTAGGGACTTTACCAGTAAATGATACCTCAATTCTATATGATATTTTATGTGTTAATATTTAGCCAATGCCAACTGTATACAGTTACACACAATATTTTATGCAAATTGAGTAGAAGTAATTTTAGTGTTGAAGTTAATCATGTAGCTGAATATTGTAGCCAGTGTCAAAGTTGGGAAATGGGACTTCAAGGAACTTAGCAGTTACAGCTGTGGTGGATACAGAGGACTACTGCCAGTGCCAGAGGATATTTGTGACAGTATGGGGGGNGGGGGGGGCTGAGGGAAAGATGGGAGTTGTGGGATCACGAATTTAACCATGGTCTTTCACCTGTGTTGAGAGATGACATCTGTTGCTACCATCTGTTCTACTTCTCTGCTTATCTTCCCACACATGATACCGGGCTGGGATCCCAAAAAGGGGACAAAGGGGACACTTTAATGAAAGGTCAATGAATGCTGCTCTGAAGTCCCCAGGCAGTAATTAGGGCTTCTGCAGATAGCTATGGTCTTTTGCCTGGCAGAGAGGAAGATGTAACAGGGCTACCACAAATGTGATTTTCATTCCATGAGGAAGTTTTCCTGACTGAGCTCCTATCTAGGGTAACTAAACTAGTATGTTGTCTGACAAAAAACTGTAGTGAAAATAAAGTTCAGAAAATCAATCACCCTTAGAGAATATCCAGTTAGTGGAGCTGTCTGTAGCTACTGTTTAAAAGTCCATTCTTCATAAAACCCAGCAAACAGGAATATGTGAAAATTTTGGCAAGCAAAAGTAGCTTTCAATGAGAGAAAAATGGGGTACACTAAGAAAATAATTGGTCATTGCCATAAACGTTTTCAGCTCTTCCAAAAAATTGCTGTATTTGGGCAGCAACTTTTCAGCTCTTGGCAAGCCTGTAGGATGTTCCATAGCAAACACAAGAATTTGGAAAACCTCAGGGGGCAAGCCAGGCTGCAGTCTGTGACAGCTGGTAATGTATGAATCTGAAAATGGTGTATGTATTCTATGAAAGTTTCTCCTGAGCAGTGTGATTTCTGGAGATCAAAATCACATTTCACAAAAGATAATTTTTTTAAACCAGAAGAATGTCAGTTCTATGCAAAGTGTTTCTTTTGACAGAAGTTGTGTGATTTATGATTCATTCTGTACATGCAATATTTTGGTTAAAAAAAACCCACTTTTACGTGCAAACCATTTCATTCTAACTCAGTGTTGACAATATATGAAAGAAGAGCTGCTGTAAAGTTTCTTTTTATCAGCTTTTTTATTTAATTGTTGTTAAAACTTTCAAATAGGGTGGAAGTAAAATTGAGGATAAACTACATGTATATCAGAACAGCATTTTTGCTAATTAAATCTGCAGTATAGATTAAAAGAACACAAACTCTGGATGGGCATCCATACTACATTCAGCAGGTGTTTTTGGCTTAAAATAATAACAATTGAAAACAAAAGTTGAAGACGCCAAAGTATTTTTTGAGTGTTTTGAAAGTGAAGCCTCTTTTTTCCTCTCAAAAGGATGTTTTTAGTCAAAATTCACTCTAAAAATAACTTTTTTAAAACTGGTATTGACACACAGAAGAAAACTGTTATTTGACCCAGAACTAGTTTTGCTTGATTAAGATTTTGCTAAGAAAGCTAAAAGCTATTTAGGTTCACATCCAAACAAGTTTGCATATAATTCCATTTTTAGGATCACTGCAGGGATACTGCGCCTAAGATTTCCCAACATATGGGCAACTGAAAATTCAAAATGCTGAGTTGGCGTATATGTTACTGAATATCCTCTAGAAATAATTGTTATGTTTTTGAAAAACAAGCACTGTTAAAAAAACCTTAATTCTTGCACACTGCATTTTTTCATTTCCTGTGTGGTGTTGCCCATGTTTGTGTAGCTTCCAAATTACAATGGTGTGTGTTAAAGGAGTGCTTCAGAAAGTTCAAAAAATAAACTTCTAATTCACAAGTGAAGGTCTATCCTTGTTTAGGTCAATGCAAATTTTGCAACTGATGCTAATAATTAAGATTTCACCCAGTAGTGTCACAGCCATCTTGATTCTTGTGATTCAGTCATCGTACCTGATTTATTATTTTTCAGTAATGTCTCAAATTCGAGATTCTGTTTCGCAAATGGCAATGTTGTGAGAAGTTTCCGAATGCTGTTTAAAACACTTAGAAATTAACTAAAACACCTACCTTCATTCTGTATTGAGGGCACATTTGTAAATTTGTGTTCTCAAAATTCAAGAGATCTCATCACCAATGTCTTTTGATGACAGTGTACTTATTCAGTATTCATAATCTTATTTCTTGTTAGAGGAGCAACTTAATATAATTCAATACCATTTTGTGTGCTTGCACACTTAAAACTTCCATGAAAACCAACCATAATTTTATATGCTCTTAGAAAAGTAGAACCAGGCCTCTAATTGTAGAGGATTTTTTTTTTTTTGCTAATTTAGTTTAAATAAATGATGCTAAGCATACTCCTAACAGACATTTCCAGATCAAATTTTACTTACCTGACTAATGCAAAGTTCCTGTTGAGAATTGGGAACCAATAAGAGTAGCGTTTCCTTAACCATAAATCATTGAAAAATCTTCTGATACACAGCAGGTAATTTCAGAGATAAAGAAAGAGAACAAGAGAGAGAAAAATCATGTCTATTAGTCTGCCTTCTATTTGGAGATAATTAAGTTCAAAGGTTCTGAAGCAACATTGACTGTGTTACAGGATGTCCTCCACACCAGAAAATGAAATTAATCAGTCATTGCCCTATTAAGTGAAAACGAATTACTTGCAGACAAAACACTGTACTTTCATTAGTCATGTCAAGATGCAAATGTGAAGATATGTATCTTCACATAAATGTTCACAGATAAACAAAATAATTAAATTCAGTGTTGTCATGCAGCAGATATTTTCTTAAGTATATGATATTTTGTTTACGAGAGCACACAGTAGGTTCTTTATCTGTATCTTGGCTATGATAGGAGAATTTAATTTTTGGTAATCTGAGGTGCTTGGATTCAGGCAGTGACTCGAGAAAACATCTGTGTTTATGCTTAGTACAAGCAGTCCATCTAAATCTCACTGGCTGCAAGTTTATCTTTGTTTTAATAATGTTCCCCTGAGGAGTATAGTACAAAATCTGATCTCAATTTTACCAGTGTCCATCAGGATGGCTCCAAGGAGATCACTTTTGTCCAACAAGTAGAACCGAAACAAAACGTCTGCTTTATAGATTTTCAAAGGTTTTCACTAATGAATGTTGAAGCAAACTTCATCCTGAGCATTTGTTTTAATTTGTGAAATGTTTCTAGCAGCACAAAACCACTTAAAAATCAACTGTTAATTAAAAATTATTCAAAATTTAATTGACTTATTTTTTTTGTGATTGACTGGAGGAAATGCAAAGTGGGAAGGGATGCCCTGCCACATTAGAGTGGTAATGATGTACACAGCCTGCTGTGCATAAGTGTGAACTCCTGCACAGCTTGGAAAACAACAAAGAATGATGTTCGGTGTTTCTACCCCATAGAGTTTACAGTGTAACACATACATGTTCAGCTACTCTTCATTCATGCTGATGGATGGCAGCTGAGAGTGGAAGACTATGAGAAACAAGATTTAGTGTTTAAAATGGCAGTGCTAGAATTTTCATAAGAGCTGTTCTCATAAAGGACAGAATTATTGGAAGAAACTAGACTGAAAGGATTGGACTTCAGATAAGGGACATAGAATGTGAGACGTGTTGAAGGTGTACAAATCCATGAGTATAACGAATGGGGGTGTTTCCGCTTAACCCTCTTGAGAACTGGACTGCATTCAATAAATAACAAAACTGATCAAAGGAAACAAGACATCACATTTCACATTACAAATGAAAAGCTTCATAAGCCTAAAAAAATAGATACTTACTGAGACTATTTCTGACAATGAAAATGAAAAAAAAGTAGTTTTTTGTTATAAGAAAATTAATTAGGGAGGAATTTGTTTTCTGTGGTTGGTATGCCTTGCAACTGGCAATGCAGGGCTTCTTGCACGTGATACCAGACACAGAGAGATGCCAGGTTAGGTGCTTCACTGCCACAATTCGCCAGTATGGTTTTTACAAATAAAGTTTAGGGAAATGATCAAGATTCTGTCTGCATTATTATAAAGTTGGGTGGTTGTTACTGGCTCACTGTTAGAACTGGATACTTGTTCTGAAGGTAAATTTGGAAAGTCTTTTCATATAGTGGATATACATGCTTTTATGTTATTATCAACTGATGGTCTGGAATATAAAACATTGCATGTTTTTTGTTACTAAGGAATTAACCCTTGGTGACTAGAAAAAGGTTTTAAGCTCTTAAGCATTTGCTGAAAACATCAGTATATTCTCACTACAATTTGTTAGCCGTGTCTTCAGAATCTGCAAACAACAGTCTGAATTTTTTTTTAATATATATATTTTCTTCACAGTTGTCAAGCATGTTAGTTTTGAACAGTTCAGGAAAATCAATTGAGATGACAGTGAGGAAAACACAGAGCAGCATGGGAAAAGAAAAATAAATCAAACCCTCAAAAAACCCAGAAGCAAGCAAAGGAAAAAATGTATAAAAAATGTAGCCCCTCTTCAACTGTACATTGCAGGATCAATAATGCATTTGCACAAATGTCTTAATGTAGATTAAAGTCACCTGTCAGTGAAAAAGTAAATTACAGATCATTCTGAAATGGCTAGTGAGTCAGAAGACAACAGTGCTGAACATGTAGAAAATGTATTTGTGTATTTGAAAGAACCACCCTGATTCAGCAGCGCTTACTTATGTGAGCTCCTCAGCATTCTCTGTGTGACTCTTTTACATAAAGACTTCAGCAGGATTACAGCTCAGAAAAGAAATGCAAGAACAGGGAGGTGCTGGGATCTAACCCAGTTTGTACAACTGGGAAACATCGACCACTTTGCAATACTGAGTGTTTGATCCTGCATTTGTCAGAACTTGAGTTCAGTTTCTGTGTTTTCTAGCACTGGTTGATGATACCAAAGGCTACAGCACACCTCCTGCTCACAGTACTATGATTATTTCAGAAAGAAGGAAGCCTAGGTTTAGAGTCTGGGAAAGCAGGAGAAGAAAGAGAGAGCACGATACTTGAATATTTGCTTTTTATTGTATGAGTGCACAAATAGAGTTTAATACTTAACGTCTGTGCTGTAGATTAGGGCATTTTTCAGTCTGTAGTATAGGATGATATTTCACAAATAATACTTTTATATTTATTCCATATAATAGATTTAAACTTAAAAACAACTTGGTTTGAAACATTTTAGCTACTTTACTAAAAGAAACCCTCAATCACTGATATCAGGTAGAGTACTTTTTTCTTTTTTTAATATCTAATTCATCAAATGCATCATATGTGAATATGGTATACATTGTTAGAATGTTCTTAACAGATATGATCTTACAGAAATAAGAATTACTATGTTAAAAGTGAACAGCAAACCCCCAAAATGTTTCACCTTAGTTTACTCTTTCTTGATGCATAAGTTTGTCCTCACTGTATCTGCTCTTGTGCCTGTTCTTCATATTGGCTGCCTCAGATCCTGAGCTCCTGCTCTCTTGGTCTCAGTCTGCAACTTGTGTAACATATTGCTTGAACCCATCAATGCATAGAGCATTTTAGCTTAAAAAATGTGTAGCACACTTAGAATCCTGTCAAGGTCAACTGCAATAGTCATATTCTTTAAGTTTAGCATACATTTAAACTTACTGGTGAATCAAAAAAGTGCTCTGAGAATGTAAAAAGTGATGAATCTGTCCTGCTTAACACTACTGGAAATTCTGAAGGTATTGTAAAAAATTATTAAATTAAAGAAATAGCAATGGGTTGTTGCAAGAGCAAAGATGCAGCTTAACTCAAAAGTATGGTTGACTTTGACTATTTTTGAATATGTGGCACAAAACTGAATGAGCATAAAATGAGTGTAATCCAGGAATAAAATGGATCTGGAAGTGAGAAGAATGTTTCTAGACATTGGGGTTAAGCGATCCCAGTGGGAAGATGGGAACAAATACTTCACTTTTAAAATTGGGGCAGTAGCTTTATCAAAAGAGATTTTAAATTGGTTTTGATTATAAAGTAATGAAGCAGACATCTTTTGCAGTCTTGTATTTTTAAAACAATATCTAGTACTATCTTTGCCATTGGTATAGGGACTAAATAATTTGCTTTCTCCCTAGATTTCAGTTTGGCTCTAAGAGTGGCATTGAAGAGAGAGTATTTAAAAACTATTCAAAGAAACATTTTCACCTAGTTGGTACGAGTCTATTTTTGTAGAAGTTATTCTGAATGTTGAAGTGCTCTAGTTGACATGGTACAAAGCATGGGTTTCTTTTTAATTTTGTGTGGAGAAAGAACACAATTAATGTTTACCGAGCAGTTGAATATTAAATGTAAAATGTGAAATGATCCTTATAAAGAAACTGTGTCTAGGGACCAGCTTCAGTGTTTCAGAAAGGCAGCCTGTATAGGAAAAAATAAGCAAGGTCTTGTATAATTTGTTTATTCTGTTAATATGTTTATTTTCTGTTTGTGTAAACAAATCCAATTTGAATGAGCAGTATATTCAGTAATGTAGCCCTTGTTTAATCATTCATATGACAATAGAAAGATGCACAGTTTTGAATTTACATGTATTTCAGCGTTGTTGCTAAGCATGTTAATAATATTGATGCTAAGTCCCCAGGTTAAATACTGAAATGACAGAGAGCTTTTGAAGAAACTATTGCCAGTGCCCATACACCATAGTAATATTTTATAATAAATAATGTTTTCCATGTACATTTATGATACATTATTCTTTTTCCCTCTCCCCTGTAGTTTTCTTAAAGGAGAGCTCTTTGGAATTCACAGGTGGGCTGTGAACTACACGGAAGCTTGTTTTAAAAAAGCAAGATTGAAAGACTTTATAATTAGAAAGGTCTTGTCAGCAGAAGAGTGGCAAATTTGATAGTAACTTTGCTAGCGCCTTCTGAATTGACAAGGGTTTTTTTATACACACAAAAACATATCCTATATTTTGTTGCTATAGAAAACCTACTATAATTTAAAGGAGGAATTACTGAATTTGGGCATTACTTAAGGTATTTTAAATCTCCTTTTTATGTGCGATTCAAAACCCCAAGCAGACTGGACTGCTGAAATAGAGAGTGAAAAATGCAGAGATTTTGTCCCACAATAATGATAGACATTCTTCTTTCTTGAAGCGAAAAGTTTCTGTGATAACTGTTTCAACAAAATACAAGAAGGTAGTGTTGGGCATATGGTTAATCAGTGCTGAATCAGGGGTGGAAATGGTGAAGGAATGGGAACGGGTAAATGTAGCCTGCACTGCAGAAAATCAGAATAGAGTTGGATTAATCAGCACAGTGTGTATTAGGAGAAGGCCAGGGCAAGCCCAATTCAATTGAATTTCAGCATGTCACAGCTCTCCAAGCCAGAGTGTCTGTAATTAAATTCAAAAATCAATGTTAATGCTCAGCTGGGTCACACAGCTCCAATCAGAAGATAATCAGGAAGTGCTGGAAAATTGAATGTTTCATAGAAATATTCCGTTGGCTGTACTGCACTTTATCAGTGTTCCTTAGTAACGCTTTTTCAGAACAAGTATTGCACGGTGGTGTAATGCAATTAGGACTGTATGACACTCTCCAATGACAGGTGCCACTATGCTTATTCATGAGTATAACAACTGTAGAGTAGAATAGGGGAGGAGTAGGGTGCTGCATCATGCATGGATTGTGAACTTCCAGGCTAGAAAAAGGTGGCACATTGATATCTCAACTTTTGGCCACCTCAGAACTCGCAGGGCTTGAGGCTTTTAGAGTGACATAAATGTCTCAGCTGTTCCGAAAGCGATTTAGTCAACACTGTAGTCCTGCCTTAGGAATTTCATGATGCATATCGTACCTCAGATGGAAAGAAAATGAGAATCTCCTTACATATGCAGTCCCACTGTGAGCAGGGTCACATGGGATGGTATTTATGGCACCAGGGGGTGATGATGTCATTAACACTGGCACTCTTTGCTGACATTTCTGTAATGATTTTAGTATAAGTGAGAATATTTCACCAAGAAAGGTTCTGTGTGTAGACTGCATGCAAGGGAGTCTTGTTTAGTAAGACGTATGAGTTGGAGAAGCAATAATTCCTTCCTAATTTAGGGATTATTTAGGAATCTGTCCCAGTGGTCCCAAAGCAGGCTGACTCATCTGAGTTTTTCTTTTTTCACAGTGCACTAAGATTCTGCCCTGGCACCCTATAGTGCACATGTTTCCTGTAAAATGGGTCCTCTTTTTGCTTCTCAGATGCGGAGTTTTCAGGCTAGATTTGTGGATCTACATATGGATTATGAATTGAAAAGTTAGGAAAAGAGTGCACAGCTCAGTTTCTGTTTGCAGATTTAAGTCAGCTTAAATAAAGCAGACAAATATTGAGTACTAAGATCCTAGTACTGTGTCCCCACTTTCAGCATGTCTGGCAGCAGTGAGCTGACTGTTGTGCTTCTGTTGTGGCAAAGGCATGTAGTAACAGCCCTTGGGAAACCATCAGGTTCAGTATTGTCACTGACTATTCCTAGGTGTATGGAAGGCATCTTCTGTGTAAGTGGCACAGAAAGGCTGCCATGTGTTATCAGTCAGCAAGTAATAGAGACCTACTATACAAGTATTTCTCCATGGCTTGGAAAATGTCACTTGGAACTATATGGAGGTGGACTGTCCAAGTGAAAAATCTAAACAGAGTTCCAGCCAATCTGAAATGCTGGGGATATTCATGGTTACAGTCTGCAGCTGGCCAGAAGTCCTTCAAAGATCCTGAATAAAACATTACAACAAATAGGAATTTGCCAGCAAGAAAAAACCGAAAATACCAACATGACCTATCCTGTCTTCTGATAGTACAGAAATTATGTTTCTACTTACATAGTCGGCATCTTTATCTTTGGAACTTTGTCTTCTGAATTTAGCTTTTGAGGGCTACAGCAGAGATGTTGTGAGTGTCCTCTGTTCTGACCCATTCTTTCACCCACTCAGCAACTCAGCTGTGAAAAATTGCAGAAGGCTTGTGTTAAATCTTTTCTCAAATTCTCAGCTATTTGAAAGGCAGAAGCATTAGAGTTGACTGGAATTCGGAACACTCTCAATTGGGATGTGCCTTGCTTAGAACCACACTCTGAGATGTCAAGATAGTGTGAGAAGCCGCATGCGTGTACCACGGCAATGCAGGAATGTTTCCAAGGGAGCCAGCTGGCATAAGTGTCTGAGGCTTAGGTGCTTAAGAACTGCTCAGAGTATTCTGTCCTTCTCTCTCTGATGGTGGCTATACTGAATCAGCACAGAGCAGTCAATGACTTCTGTGAGGACTGTAGCAAGTTTTCTTGTTTCTTGTTGGTGTCTTGGTGATGCTTTAGGATAAGGAAAACTTAAGAGTAAATGAGAAGCCTGAATGATGCACCTGTGCAGTGGTCATTTCAGCCTCTGAGCAGGTGACAGTTGATCCTTTCTGTAGAAGAAAAAGAAGTGTGATGTGAAAGGAAAAGGAAGTTCTTGTTGTGTAAAATCTAATCCTCCAGCTGAACCTGTAGGAAGTGATCAGCTTCCAAATCTGCCGGCAGCTGCAAGTGTATCTGACTAGTTAACTCCCACAGACCCTACACATTTCCTACAAATCAAACAGCTCTCATAACCAGATGCTTCTTTTACCTTCCCTTTTGGTTTCATTCTCATCTGTCATGTTTTTTCATTGCTTGTGTAGGTCTCTCTGTTGATTTGATTTTTCCATGCCTCCTAGTGTGTTCTTATTTGTTATCTTAACTTTTTTTTTTGGCATTTGCATTGGTTAGATTACATTCTATCTGGCATTCCAGGCTGTTTGCACATAGTTGCATGATCTGGTTCATCTCTCTGCATGCTCCTCTACCTCTTTTTTCTCTCTGGGTGGTCCTCAATGTTTGCAGCTCTATCACCACTATTTCAAATGTCAAGCTCAGTTCATGTTGTACAGAACTTTTTCCTTCCAATATTTGCTCTGCTGATTCTTAGGCACATTTGTAGAAAAAATAACAGTTGTCCTTTTACTTACTGTCCTACTGTGGGATTGCTGCAGTACTTTCATTGCCTTGAACAAGTAATAATTACTTTGTTCACATTTTACAGAATCACTTGAGTTGGAAGGGACCTTAAAGGTCATATAGTCCAACTCCCCTGCCGTGGACAGGGCCATCCCCCATTAGACCAGGTTGCTCAGGGCCCCATCTAACCTGGCCTTGAACATCTCCAGGGGTGGGGAATCCACCACCTCTCTGGGCAACCTGTGCCAGTGTTTTACCACCCTCATGGTGGTAAAAAAGTTCTTCCTTATGTCTAACCTAAACCTACCCTCCTTCAGTTTAAAACCATTATCCCTTGTCCTAGGAACAAGAGCCTTCTCCTGGCTGAACAACTTCAATTCTCTCAGCCTTTCCTCACAGGACAGGTGTTCCAGGCCTCTGATCATTTTTGTGGCCCTTCTCTGGACTCATTCCAACAGACCTATGGTCCTTCCTGTGCTGAGGGCTCCAGAGGTGGACGCAGTACTCCAGGAGGGGTCTTACCAGATCAGAGTAGAGGGGCAGAATCACCTCCCTCGACCTGCTGGTCACAGTTCTTTTGATACAGCCCAGGATACAGTTGGCACATTGTGTGGGGCACATTGTGGGGCACACTGTGAGGGCACATTACCGGCTCATGTCCAGCCTTTTGTCTACCAGTACCCTCAAGTCCTTCTCAGCAGGGCTGCTTTCAATTCCTTGATCCCCCAGCCAGTATTGATACTGAGGGTTGTCCTGTCCTAAGTGCAGGATCTTGCACTTCTCCTTGTTGAACATCATGAAGTTCCCCTGGGCCCACTTCTCAAGCTTGTCTAGGTCCCTCTGACATCCCATCCTTCGGGGGTGTCAACCGCACCACTCAGCTTGGTGTTGTCTGAGAACCAGCTGAGAATGCACTCAAGTCCACTGCCTATCTCATTAATGAAGAGATTGAACAAAACCATGCCCAGTATGGAGCCCAGAGTGACACCACTTGTTACTGGTGCCCATCGACACATAGAGCCATTGAACACCACTCTCTGGATGTGATCATCCAACCAATTCCTCACCCACCAAACAGCCCACCCATCAAATCCATATCTCTCTAGAGATATTTAGTCCCATAATAAACTTGGACTCATGTATATATATACACACTAACCTAGCCGTCTAACCCATTTATTTTACCCATGGTTTTCTAGAAAGTGCCTTTTCTGCAGAATCAAAGTCCTCAAGGCTTCCACAAGGAAGTGAAAGAGCTAACTTAGTACCTGTCTTCAAAATTGACCTATTAGGACTGTGTCTCACAAAACTAGAGACTGGTTATACTTCAGGCATGCTGTGGTTGGTGCTAACAGCATTAATCTGGATAGTCCCAACTGTTCCATGATGTCTACTGTGTTTAATGTCTGTTGCCTCTTACTCCATGCTTACATTGGTGTTGCTGCTGGTTTTCCACTGGGAGGAACAAGCATTGGACAGTGACCTTTAAACACAACTGTGAGAAAAGAGGACTCATGAATAAACATTTGTTAAAAAGTATTCTGTATATTTTCTGTGAATTTTAGTGAATACCTTCAATTATGTGAGCATAATTTTCATTTTGTTTTTGCTTGTTGCTTTAGCTGCCTAAATAAATCTATTTCAAGTAATCTGGTAACACATTGCCAGCCTTCTACTGAAAAAATAGTTAACTGGTGGCATTGTGCTTCACTCTTTCCCCTATACTCTGAACTGAAAACTTTGTGGTGAACTGCTAGCAGCTTCCTGCTGCTTAACCTGTAATTATGTTTGCAACTTATCTCCCTCTCCCCTTTTTTTATCCTCCTTTTCTTACACAGAGCTGGTAATTTTGTAGTAGTTTCTTTAAAGAAAGGAAGTAACCCATACTGTATCTGTTGGTACTCGGTAGTGTGCCGAGTTTTACTGACCTTTACTTTCTTCTCTCTTCAGCAGTGCATTCAGAAACTGGGCTAAAGATTTAGGTGTACCAGACTGACTGATACCTACAAATGCTCTGTAATGAGCTGAGAAGACCCTAAAGGCATAAAAAATAAACAAATTTTACATTAACTGGAAAAACTTGACTGTATTTTCTGTCTTCTTGACTTTTAACTTCTCATTGAAATAATCTTTTAGTTGTTTATGCTGTCTGTATTTGCAGCACAGATCAACCAACATTTTTAACAAGGTGCCTCAAATAATTTCAGTCATGCATTCATTTTAGCTTAAATGTGCCTTACTTATGAGAACTTGATTCTGAATGCTGTGCTGGCTTTGAATAAGTCAGGAGGGTATTCATTAAAAGAAACTGATACTTGTCTTTGTAATGAACAGTGACCATATCCAGGCTAAAGAAAAATAAGTAAAATATTAATAGTATAAGGTGATGTGGCAATAGTAATGTGAGGACCTAAAAAATCTAAAAGTACAATACTGCAAGTTGTCTATGAATACACTGCAACCTATAATACGTGCTAATAAAAGTGGACATCTCCTGCTAAAATTAAAATGTTACCTAGTATCAGTCAGTTTTAACATCTGTCCTGATCATAGGAGTCAAGTGAGGTCATGTTTTAAATCCACAGGGTAGCTCAAGTATGTTAAAGCACAGAGGTATAGACTTTATGAATGGAGGGCATTGCAATTGGGCAACACACGAGGTAAACTAGCACGCTATCGGCAATGCATCCATTAATAGGTCTTTACCTGGGACACCACGTCTTAGCTAGCAGTACCATTCATCATTCCTCATGTATTAGGAATGTTTTCATTTTTCTCAGGTCTGGCAGCCTGCTGTTCCACAAACTATTAGAGACTCAGTCTGTCTGGAACAACGGGATGGAGCTGGTTTTCTGCAAAACACCAGGACAGGCATGTGCTGATTCTTAGGTGAAAAATGAAGTAGCAGCAACTCTGCTGTATTTCAGAGGCTTTGGTCCCGTGGAAAAGATGCATATATTTGAAATGTAGAGCAACAGGATGGAATGTAGATGTCTGAGATTAGGGAGGCAGACCTTTTAAGGGTCACAAAAGAAAGTTTTGTGGTAGATGTGAAGTCCTCTGTGTGAACAACACCTGGGCATTCTGGAAGCAAGTAGAAGCAAGGAGGTAGCAGTTGTTCTGCTCTATTTATCTGGCCTTACTTTATGCACTGCCAAGGAATTGTTTGGTTTTAACCCCCAATGCTGTTCACAGACTGCTCATGGTAAAGGAAAAAAGAGATTTAAGCAAGATTCAAGCAAGTCATGTATCTGGGAAAGTGAATTCTGCTACCAAAGTGTAAGATACAATTCCATAAATGCGACCCACAGTATTTCAGCATGCCTTTCTCTTAACATCTTGCTACTCATAGGTTACTTGACTCCCTGTGGGTTCTTCCTGTTTGCAGTATCCTTAATTTGGGGCGTTAACAGCACAAAGAGGGTGCTTATTGTAGTGCAAGTGATAATGGGGTTGATAAAAAATACAGAAGAAATTGTTTGTGAAGGATCATTTACATAATGGGAATGATCTTAAACCTTCCTGATGACATTTCTGTTGTTTTATACTTGTGAAATACTAATTTGTGTCTTGAAACTGCTGCTTTTATGTGTACTTTGTAACTTATGTATACCGGTCACAAGTCGTAGCAATGTGCGTGCGTACGGGTTCTGCTGATGCCCCCATGTGGAGGTCGGGCTAGATCACTCTCATCTGCAGTTGAAGGCATGGTTGAGTTTTACTGTTAATTTAATAGTAACATCCATTAATGGGCAAAAAAGTTAGACTATGTGGGATACCAAAAGTATTTTTGAACTGTGCTTTCCATTCTCCATGAAATAGTGCTTGACTATCCCTTTTTTGTCTCTAGCATTTGAAACTATTGTTGGCATATTGGGAATAGCATCACACTAACCAGTTTACTTGTTTTTGTGGGATTCCTGAGACCCAAGAAAGTTTTCATTCCATTATTAATGTTCTAATAATAGCTATGATATAATGATGGCCTAATTGGTTTGCCAACATAGAGTAACCTGAACAGCATACACTGATTTTTCTGCCCCTGTGGATGAAAATAATTATAGTGTAACTATCTGAAAGTCCACCTACACCCCTGAGTCACTGAAGGTTAGTGCAGAGATGCTGAAACTGTCTTTAAATGTGACAGCTCAGATACTGTGACATTGCTACAGAGACCTTAGGCAGGGCTGGTTTGTCTTGCTTCTTGGAAGGGTAAGTTAACTTGCATAGAGGTCTTCAATGTAAAAGACATCTTAACGCCGACCCATGTTTTTTTAGTGTTCCTTAGATCATAATCATCAAGAAGATTTCAAGACAATGACAGACCAGATGAGCGTAACAATAGCATCGGGCCACAGCTGTGCTGAAGCAGCTGTTCCTGTTGGCCATATAAACACTCTTACCTTGTGGCTGGGGCACTCAGGGAACCCAAATTCCAGTTCTTGTTCCAAAAGCCCCTTGCACAGTTTTTTCTAATGACACAGAAAAAAGCCTCCTGCTGATGGAGGCGCTTGGCACCTGGGACTCCCCACTTCTCATGCAAGCGTCTTGGCCACTGATATAAAACTATGGTGCCAGGGTTAATGGACAGGGTTAAGTTTCAGGCTTTCACAGTTACTTTTTGGTCTGAGCTGCTTGTATTCTGCTAAGTCAGGAACTTTTTTGTACCTCTGTCATGCACCGAGATTTTTCAAATGCAACTACACGGCGTAGATACCTAAGTACTTTTCAGAGTTAGGCTCTGGCATTATTTGAGTGTGTTTGAAAAACTGGTTTAGTTCCCTGATGGTAGGCAGAGAAAAACTCCTCCTCCTCTCGTTTGTACGTTTTGTAGAACAAAAAGTATTTTCTAGGTCAGAAGGAGAGCTTTGCTCAGACATCTTAGCTGTGGAGCAAATAGATTTGATTTCATATGTAATATGAAAAATTTGAAATACCTACTTCATTTTGTTCCTGATATTATTTGAACTTACAATCATTGAACTTGATAGAGTGGGAAATTACAGTTGTTAGAACCTGCTGATTAGCCTGATTAACTGAGTATGTAGTGCAGATAAGGACATTTGTTTGGTCTTACGACAGCTGGTCACTGCCTACATTAAGCGGGTGTCTAGGCTGGAGATTTTGCCTCTGACTAAATCAAGTAACAGATTGCTAGTTAAGCTAGATGATATGAGTGTTAACAGTAGCCAGAGCACTCCAGCATTGTTTGTGCTTGTATACCTCCACACCAAGTGCTTGCCACTCTTTTATTCATAAGTTATTTGAGATTTTGTGCACAAAAACTGAAGAATCAGCAAATCCTAGTGCTTGTAAATCAAGATATTTCTTAATATTTTTGATCTTGTTTCCTATTTGTTTTTTATTAGGAAACTGAATTTACATGGCAGAGTAAGCCCTGAAATGTTTAGTCATGCCTTTACTTTGCAATAGATAACATACCTTTTACTCTGCTTTTACACATTCAATCTTTCAGATACATCTAGAAATCTTTATAAAATTTGTTTCATGACTTGTGTTTTATAGCTGATCAATACTCTGATCTGCATTGAGCAGATCTGTGAGCTCGCTTCAAAATTCCCATTAGTTCTGTGCAGTTTGGATTTCAGTTCTAGGGTTGCTGGGCTATAATATCACCTCACATTTTTCACTTTCTTATTTCTGAAAGAACTACTTATTTTTATTCTTTGTAATGTCTGAAAGATAAAACCTGGAAAAAAGCAAACTAGAAAAAATGCATAAAGATCCACACCCTACTTTTACACATTATGAATTAGATAGTTCTTATAAAGTGATTACTTTCTATTTATACTGAAAGCAAATAGATTGCATGGCATAAAAAAGATTTAAAATAGTCTAATTATTTCACCTGTAAACATAGATAATGCAGGATCTTTTCTGATTACTGAATATGAACACGTATAATGTGAATGGGCAAATGAGCCTAAACAATTATGAATACTTGGCTAAATAGCCAGTATCTGCTTCCATTTGTAGGACTGATATTCACTAGAAAAAGGATTTACACAAACTAAAGTGCCAAAATAGCTTAGAAACAGATTTTCTCACCTTAGTCATAAAGGACAGTTATCACCTTACTCAATTTAGGCTAAAAAAACCTAGCTGTTTTTTAGTAGAAAAACTCAGACAAACTGGAGAATGCAGCAAATATAAACAAAAGTAAATCCTACTATATCCAGTTTTTTATTTTTCTCAGTGCTTATTCTGTTTTTTCTTCTAGGAAGAAAAGGGGAAAACTTTATTGGTGAATGACCTTTTAAGCAGTTTTTTTTAAATTTTATAAAGCTTCTTCCCATTTTGTTTCCTCTGTCTTTTTTTAGCTCCCTCTTGCTTTTTTGTTGTAATTCTGAAATATATTTTGGAACAGGACATGGTGTACCTGTGTGTAAGAAGTGAAATTTTCTATGCCTAAGTAAAGAAGTTATTGGTGCACTCTTTTAAAAACAAGTTACAGCTCTCAGATTATTGATAATTTAATACAGTGGATATAGGGATTACAGTAGATGTTCCACAAACAAATAAATCCGGTGCCTGAGAGCTTGTGTTTCTTTGGTCTGTCATCTAGGGCCTGAGCTAAGCTGGTACAGCTACAGAGAGCAGGACAGCTGGGAATCCGTGACATCACATATGACAGTGGAGGGGCAGGTGGGTTTACACTTCATGGGACAGATGTTCTGTGGTCTGAGAACATGTTTAATTCAGTGTACGATGACTGGCAAGCTGTTCTAAACATGAGAGACCTGGTGTCAACCTTGTGTTACATGCGGTTTGTCTTGAAAACATCCACAAACTTCTGCATGCCAGTAGATGTAGCTGAGGAAGGAACAAATTTAAAAGTAAGCACAACTGGGCCAGTCAAAAGCTTGTAGACCAAATCTAGGCCAAGTCATAGAGTGGTGGCTTGAAAGCAAAATATAGAAGCTCAGGTTCCTTCTTTCTCTCTTTGATGTGTGCTCTGTGCTTTGAGAGTGGCTAACGAGCTCTGTGTAATGCTGCCAATATTGAATGTTGCTGATTTTGCACAGAATTACAATATATTATTCACTGAAAGGATCAGGCTGAAGAAGAAATAATAGTAAAAAGGATAAGCAGCTCAGCTGTTCATCTTAGTGCAGTATTGCTGGGTGTTCAACTTACTTTTGACCTTGGCATAGTAGTTGAAATAATTAGTGTATATGGCAGATACTGTAAGTGATTAAGGCATTCACAGGGGATTTTTGTTGCTGTGATTTAAAGAATGCAGTCATGTCATTCCCTGAATCAGGCTAACAGGCATCCTCACTTAGCTTACAATTATATTTATCGATATTTCTGAGTTTGTAAGTTTTAGTTCAAATTCCATAATTATTGGTTGATTATTTCAAGTTAGTTTAGAGCTAAATAAAACCACAAGTGATTTCATAGAAGTAATTTCACATCAGTAAAATGTGAAGAAAGACCTTTGGAGACTGGGGCAAGTTCAGCGTGGGACCCCCAGGGAGTTGGGGGGCTGAAGCTCTTGCCTTGTAAACACACTGAACAAGTGGGGCTGGTTCAGCCCTGGACAAGAGATGGCTCTGGGTCCCCCAGTACCTACAGAGGGGTGATCATGAAGACAGCCAGGCTCTTCACAGTGCCACATGGTGTTAGAACAGGAGACAACAGACAGGTTGGAACAAGAGAGGTTCAGACTGGATATAGGGAGGAACTTTCTCCCCATGAGGCAGTGGGGCAGAGGCTGCCCAGGGAGGCTGTGCTGGCTCCGTCCTGGCAGTTCTTGAGACTAGACTGGACACAGACCTGAGCAGCCTGGTCTGACCATGCAGCTGGCCTTGGTGTGAGCAGGAGGTTGGACTGGAGACCTCCTGAGATCCTGCTTAGCTTGCACTATCCAATGATCATATGATCCTACATCCGCATTGTGTGTATGAACCAGGGCTCTAACCTGCTGAGTCAGCTGTCTTGGAAGCTTTCTTGGACAGTGCCTCTCAAAATTTCAGTTGAAAAATAAAATGCTGCTCTTCAAGCTCACTTCCATGTGCTTCCCAAAGGAAGGAGAGGCTTGCATTACTGAACACAAACTGATTAACTGTGAAAGCTTGGGTCAGTTGGATCTTTGTAACTAAGTTCTGTTTATTCCTTATCCAGTTGAGAGGTTCACTTAATAGGAATGAAGTATAATTTTACAAGGCTAGTTTGGTAAATTTTGGGGGTTCTTTCTGGATTGGAGTTTTATTTTTCCCCCCTCCAAATAATGGTAGAGGGTTAAAGGGTTCTTATTGTAATTTTCATGATTCGGGGTAGTTTTATAACCTTTCTGTGGAGTCATTTTGCAGATACTTAGTGTAGTAGCTTGAGGAAGGTTAGATTAGGAAGTTGAGCTACTCACAATCATACTTGAACTTTCTCAGCTGTGAGTGTCCTGCTTTAATACAGGGCAGTGGGCAGTCATAAAAGTCAGCATAGGGAATGCCATGGCCCAGGCTTGCTAGTGGAATAGAGTGGATGTGAGTGCAAATGGAGATTCGATGTCTTCAGTGTGGATATAGCAGATACATGCAAATAATCACTCAATACTGTTTTTGCCACTGGGGTGTCCATACTTGTAGTAAAAGAAGGGAGCTTCAACTACTTGGCACACCTGAACGTTGCATCAAAGTCATTTTGATAAAAGGGAATTGTGTCCCTTTGTACAAGGTAAAGGTAGCTCTTTGCATATTTCAAATCAATGTGATATAGCATAGTTATAGAGTGTGTGTAAAAATGAGATCTGTTGACTTCCATAACTCTTACTAAAGTCTGGATTTGTTTTTTAAAAATTAATTCTCCTTTAGTTTGTTTCAGTATCAAACTTTTTATAACAGAGCAATGAGCTGTTTCCCTTTAGTTCCCAGTGTGTGCTCAGTCTATCCTCTAGATCCACTCCAAAACAATGGTTTTCAGTCCTTCACAATCTGTGGACCCGCTGGATTCCTTAAAGCAGTAAAAATTTTCATTCCATTTAGAAAGTTCTAAAGTGCCATACCTAGTTATCTTTCACACATTCTGTACAGGCAACTGCTGGACTCCTGTGGTCTTGCTTGGACCAGTGCAGTACAGATTTGAAAAACACTGCCAGATCGACATTTTTTTAAATTAATGGATCATGGTCAAACCTCAAATTTCAGAACAGATTTTGATGTGTCCTCAGTACCAAGGTTTTATCTTCCACTTATGAGTGTGAAGATTTTACTATTTAACAGGGTACTATTGTAAAGCAAATACAGACCATTTGATACAGCTGCATGGTCTACCAATATCCAGGGAATCTCAGTTTTTAATCTCAGGTATGGAACTTCTGCCTGCTGCTGCCACTCGGACACCCTGGTGCCCTTGCATTGCCTGACCGGCACGCAGCTTGTCTTTACTTTTTATGCTGTGAAACTGCTTACATGATCTGGCCTGCTTCCATAATCTGACTGTCAAACAGGAGGTTAAAAGGACATGATTAGTCCCTAAGCTTATCCCTTTATAGCCTAAAAGAGGGACCATTAAAGGGAATTTGAATCCAAAGGGTTTGTTTCTGCTGGAAATTTCAAAGCTTTAATGTTTTAAATAGGCATGCAATTTCCTACCCATAGCTTTTGCTAGCATGACTTTAAAATCCCACCTGGGGTTATGAAGATTTTTAATACCACATTTCATGTCCTTTCTTCTCACCTATTGTCAATTAAAGTACACTTAAAATACCCCATAATCACAAATATAAAAGATGTCTTTTGCTTGCTTGCTTTTAGTTTTTAATATATTCAATCAACTCGTTTTTTGAGGAATGGGGATGTGGACAGAGATGTATCATAAGGTAATCCCATTGGTCTGCTAGGCACTTGGAGGAGGCTGCTTGTTAAACTGCTAAACAAAGATGTAATTTGGGATGATTTTTCTGTTTCTTGTGGAACTACCCTCTGTCTGGTTATTGCTGTATTATCTCTACCAGAATGATTAATCCCTTTGGGCCTACAGAATTGCATATTTTTGCCTTTGGAATAGAACAGATTATACCAGATGACAACCTCTGCATAGATAAGATGGTGATATGTATATATTCTAAATTGTGAGAAAAGTCTGGATGTGTTAAATACAGCTTAATATTGATTTATTTACTCAGTTATGTTATTAGTTCTTTCATTACTTTATCAATTGCATTATTGATTATGAGAAATATTTTATGAGTATACAGTCTCTCATATACCTCCTTTATTTCTAGGACTCTGGGCTTGTCAAAAGTAACAGAAACTGTCCTTGATGTTAAAATTTGAAGTTGAGTCACTTATAACAAATCAAGTAGTAATGAGAAAAAAATTTCCAGATCAGCTGAAATAGTGAGATAGGAAATGCTATGGTAATGTAAATAGATTCTGTCACACACTTCTTACTGTGGTGATGTTTCATTCTTTGCTGAAACAAGAGCTGTACTTTTCACAAAGTTTTACGTAAAGCTAAACTACAGGGAAGTGGCGTGCACAGTTCTGATAATTTCACATAATTAAATTTGAATCAATTTGAAACTGTAAATGAGAGCAAAAAAAAATATTTATGCAAACAACAAAGATTATGTGTGGTAAGGGGCACTGAAATAAATAATATTAAAGAAATACAATTGTAGTAGTCTTTAGTTTGCTGCTAGTGTACAAGATGTAAGATCTTGTAAGCGTAAGATCTCAGTATAATTCAAATTACTTTGTATGTATGAAAAAGACTAAGTTGTAGGTAAAAGTAATAACTTTTATGGTACCAAAATAGTTGTAAGAATTAGGTAAGCTTTCAGACACCTAAAATAGAAGCCCCAGTCTTTAAAGCTTACTACAAGTTGGGAACAATTGCTCATAGATTAATTAGATTTTTAATAGTTAGACCATCTCTTATAAAAGATTAGTTGACAGGGGTACAGTTATGGTGATGCTAGTCATTAGGGTGGAAAGAGGAGTATTAAGATGGCAGCCTCTTAGGTAAAAGAAAGAAATAAATAGTTTATAGTTTGTGGAACCAGAAATTATTTGGAGCCACTAGAGTATGCTATAAAGTCAATTCCTTTCATTGAATCTGTGCACTTGCACACACATCTTTCAGGTTTTCCTGGGCTACCTAGCATTATAAACACTGTCTAAATAGCAGCTCATGCCTCAGTTGCTGTTAAAACAGAAGTATGCAGTCTGTAATAGGTTCTTGCAGTTGACACATCTCTTATATCCGGGATAATTAATCAATGAGTCCACTGAGCTCAAATGCCATCAAATCCTATCCCACCCATTTTGTCATTTGTTTATCTTCCAAAGGATAATGAGGTATTACTCATGTAGACAGCTCTTAGCTTCAGAAGGACTCTGAGTCACTCCTCATACCTGCCATACCTTCCTGTGGAGGTCTTCAGGCCATTCAAGTTGCTCTGTGCTCTGTAGCTGCTGTAGCAAGTCCCCAGGTCACCTGCCTCATGCCTCCCTTCCTTTCTCTAGGCTGGCAAAGTCATGTGCAGGTAATGCTAGCGGCATAAATGCACCTTACTTCTGTCAGATCATCAGCTTGATGCATAGCTTGATGCAGTGACAGGAAAGAGGGATCCTCATCTGTGTCTTACCTTTGTATCACAGAGTGCATCTGCTGTTTCTTTGTTGATTTGAGTTATTTGTCCTTCTAACTTGGTTAGAAAAATACTTCATTCTTTGCTTGATGAATGCAACTCTAGGGGTTACTCACCAAACTGTTTTGTGAAAGCTGGTTTTACCCTCTTTCTTAAATTTCCTTTATGGCAGCCTTTCCTGAAGCATCTGAGCAACCCACCCCATGGAAAGGTGATAAAGGAGAATCCCTTCCAGCCTCTCTGGCAGCCTTGGCTTGGATAGCCAGTGTAATGTAAGGAAGGAGATGTCACTGCGCATCCCAGGGTGACGCTTCTTTTATCTTTACCCATTTTGCATCACATCTGCAAACCTTTCCTGCATGAATTTATTCATCTAGCTCTAGAATTCTCTTCTTGAATGGGCTGCAGCCCCTCTCGTGGCTCCTTACCCACCCATACTTTTGCAGGTGTCATCCAGGTCTTCCCTTCTGTCCCCATTTCTCTGTCCTTGCTGCACAGCTCTCTCTCCTTCTCTCTCTCTCCTACTGAGGCTGCAGTCACCTGAAATATCTATCTATAGCAGCTGCTGAGGGGTCCGTCCTTTCTTCATGCAAAGTGGCGTGTAACAACCTGTTACTCCATTTGCTGCTGGGGTTTTTAGTACGTCTCCTAGAAATCATGCCAGATGCACAGGACTGGGCTTAGCCTACAGCCTGCGTGAAAGGTGAAGTACATCTTGCTAATGGCCATTGACTCAGACTTTTGACCCTTTGGTTCTAACCTCTTAATTCTCGTCTATGCGAACAATGCAGAGAGAGAGCAACAGTGAGAGCAGCAGGAGTTGCTTTTCAGGATCTGTACCAAGACAGGCTTTTCTTGGGTGATCTTTGAGTGGCTGAGGGGGCTGGTGTCAGGGCCACTCTGTAACAACAGCACAATACAAAGCAAAGCTAAATGTAGAGGTAAATCTGGGCTGCTGTCTTTCAAGACTGAAATGCTAAGCTGTCCGGGCCTTTGGACCTGATGTTCTCACTGAAGATGAAACAGAGCAGCTACAAGGTTAGAGGGGCACTCAACATTTGTTCTTCAAGAGGAGCTTGGCAGCTGTGGTGCTTTTGTATCAGCAAGATGGTTGTGTTTTATGAAACGAATTACGAGCCTATCCATTTCTTTTTGTTCTGTATTCCACATCCATTTTACCATTATTCGATTTGTTTTAGAGCAAGCCTGTGTCATTCACAGTTGCCACCAAAGAGATGCTGTCTGCTCTTAGTGTAATCCTTATTTACCTCTGAGTCAAAGTCTTCTAGACTAAGGTTTGCTTGTTCAGAAGTTTGAATTCAAACTTAAGGGTAAAACTAAATGTAATCACTGTTAGAGAAGCAGCATTTGTCACTGGCACTCATTATGGCTGCTATGGTGAAACTAAAGAGATTTGCAGAATAAACCAAATGTATCTAAAAAAAGTTTCCATCTTCAGTAGCTTATAAGCCCTACCAACACTGTGGCTTATTACAAATTCTTATTTGCAAACCTGGTTGTAATTTTTTCCGTGAAACAAAATTCAGTAGTATTGATGTGAACTCATGAAATAGGAAAGAGACTCTTCCTATGTATAAAATATGTTCGTATCTTGTTGCAGCCAGACTTTCTCTGCCCTGCACCCAAGTTCCAATGCAGGTAAAGTGAACAGAGGAAAAATGTGTTCCCTTGTAATGCTGGGAGGAAGCCATCCATGTGGCTTGAGAGATCTCGCTTTCTCTCTCACTTCAAAATATCTCAATTTCTGTCCGTCCTTCAAGTTACTGGAGAGCAATTAATAATGAAATTGAGATGTGGTTTTCCTGCAATTTTTGCAAAATTTGCAAATGAGAATTTTCTATAGAAAGACACCCCAAAATGTGATTTTTAAGAACATATTTGTTGGCTCTATTTTTCAGAGTTACAGAGGAGTTCTTGCTACAGGCATGTTTAAAATATTTAGTGAGCAGACGAGAGCTTAGTCCATTCACCCTTTGGTGCAATCCAGGCAGCTGTGATAAGCACAGTACAGTACACAAAATAACAAATCCTGGCAACAGGCAGAGTGTGGATTTAGCACTGACTTGCCATGCCTGTTGCAGTTCCTTGGCAGCCCTGAGAAGGGACAGAGTGGGTTGATGTGTGCCTGTAAAATACCACATGAATATGGAAACTCCTTGTTCCCCCCCAAAGTTCTGGGATCTGGAAAAGAGTAGTGGAACAAACTAGATTATAGTTAAATGATTATTCATTTCAGTAAAGATATGCCGTAATTCTCTTAATTTGTTTCATAGAGAAAACTAATTACATTTAATTGAGTCATGACAAAATACAACAACTTTTATCATGGATAACTCCTATTTATTTCTCTCTAGAGATTGAAAATATTGTTTTACAGAATAATGATCTTTTGTTTTGGCAGAAACCCTTAAACACATAGGCATACAAGAAGTTGTTTGGGTTTTCTTTTTAATTTTTAAAGACTATCAATATCAAATAACTTTCTTTGGGATACTTTTAAATTGTTACATTTTAAAAAGAAGCTTTTTGTGATGCATTCAAGAAATTATTTGGCATTGAACTATTGAAATCGCCCAGATAGCATAAAAATGGAAGTGAATTGCAAAGGATGAGAATTTCCAGGGAGATTAGGAACATGGAACCTGACACTTCAAGTGAAATTTCTGAGATTTTTGGAATAATGCTATGATTTTCTCTTTCAGAAATTCAAAAAATGTTGTATACTTAGCACCCTAGGCCTATTTTCAGGTCTTTCTTTTGTAAAGAAAAGGTTTCTCACAGGGAGAGAGGAAGCATTCTGTAGTTTAATAATGGTGGTGCAGGGAGTTCAGATTGCTCCTCTTTCTGTCTGTCATCTGAATTGCTGCTGAACAGATAATAATGAATACTGGATAATTTTTTTTTCTGGATTAGTCCTTCCACTTGGCCACCTATCTCAAATTCCCTATTAATTTCATAATCGAGCTTATAATTGGTGGCTTGGACCAATTTGTCTTTGTAGATATGCTTATGTGACACCTGCTTGCAGTGTTGGAAATAGGTGATAGTGTCCAAATACAGAGTCTGTCTGATTTTTCATACCATGATAGATTTAATCTTTTTTTTAATGGGTGCACTGCTAAGTTTTTTTAAAAAACATAAATATTTTTAAGAGATCTGATCAAAATTACTACCTATAAATTGTAAGCCAATGGTTTGCTTTGCCTCTGCTTTTCAGCCTCTCACATTATTCATCCAGCCCAACTTTAGCTTTGTCTGCTTGTTAAACCATGCCCAGCTTTGACAGAGACACTTTTCCTCTGCAATAGAATGCCAGCCTTTCTTTATCTCTGAACCTAGTGAGGTCACCAAAAAGAATGTATTTTTTTCATACTTGGCTTGTAGTATCTTAATTTTACTCTATAATATTATCTAGGGTTCATTCTAATATTCATGAATTATGTTCAGAAACTTTTTTTGAGTCTGATTATAAGATGTCTTGTAAAATAAGGTACAATTATCCTGAACTGTGTTGTTTCATTTGTTACTCTCACTCATAAAAAACTATCAAGTGTGGCTTTCTCTTTTTAAATTCATGCTAAGTAGTGTTTCCCATGTAATAGACAGGTATGAAAGTAAGTCTAAAATTAAAAAAATCCCTTATAAAATGATGAAGCTTTAAATTGATGAAATTTATGAAGATTTCTTATCTGGTAAACTAAGCTGAGCTTGATTTGGAGTCCATGAGGAACCAAAAAGGGGAGCAAAAAGATCTAGATATGCATAAAAGAGGATCAGCTTTAGTAAGAAAGACAAAAATTATTTTGTAGTTCAGGTTATCTGAATAGGCTTAATAAAAGCTTATTTAAATGATGGAATAAATATGTATTAATATATGCTGAAATCTATAAGAAAAGATCTCTTAAAGGGGATATGTAGAATTATCTGTATTCGTAATCATTGTGTGTCATAGAGGTTTTGAAAAGAACTTCTAGCTAAAGTGCTAAAATGATCCTAAAACACATAGAAGGTAATAATATATTACTGACTTTGCTACAGACCAGTCCAGAGATAAATAATCTATTAAGACTTCTGAATATTTTAATCTTTAATCCTGATACATCACCACTAAGAGCACTAGCTTTCTGCTACTGTCTGTATCAATGATGGAAGTTTTATTACCTACATTTACAGTGACAAAAGACTTTTGGAAATTTTTTTTACGATGCCATGTGAATCTCAGAACTTTTACTTATGTCACAACTGGATTAAGATGTAGTAGCTTTTTCAAAGTCATGAGTATTTTGATTATCAAGAAATATCTACATATCAACAAATATCAACAAAGTGCTATTTATATTTGTTGACAAAACCTTTGCTTGCCTCAATGTTTCTGCTTTTTTTTCTTTTTTTCTTTTTTTTTTTTCCCCCAGGGCACCATATAGGACTATGATAGCAACCGGAGGAGTCATAACAGGACTGGCTGCCTTAAAAAGGCAAGACTCTGCCAGATCTCAGCAACATGTAAATCTTGCCACAGCACCAGCTTCTGAGGAGAAGAAACCAGTTAGACGCCGGCCCAGGGCAGATGTAGTAATTGTCAGGGGCAGAATCCGGCTCTATTCTCCATCGGGATTCTTCCTTGTTTTGGGAGTGCTTATTGCATTCTTGGGAATTGCAATGGCCATCCTTGGATACTGGCCCCAAAAGGAACAGATTTTAGGATCTGAAGATAATCTATCTGTAAATGAAACCCAGATCCTGAGAAGCCAAGGAAGCATTTTGTTCCGTTTCTTTGAACAGCATGTGCACTCAGATAAGATGAAAATGCTGGGCCCTTTTACTATGGGCATTGGAATCTTCATCTTTATTTGCGCAAATGCCATTCTGCATGAAAATCGTGACAAGGAAACAAAAATAATTCACATGAGAGACATATACTCCACTGTAATAGACATCCACACCCTGAGGATCAAGGAACAAAAGCAGCTGAGTGGTGCCTTCACTGGCTTGTTGGGGGAAGGAGAACTCAGGCACAGTGTGAGCTCATGTGCATCACGGCTGGCTGCAAACACGGTTGCACCTTTCTCTGGCTTAAAGAGTAATTTTAGAATGGATAGTTCTGCTGAAGACGATGAGATTACCCTAAATGAAGATAGGACCACTGGTAGCCTCCTGCCACCTTTGCTGACTGAACAGTCTGGTTCAGTCTTTGGACTTTACCCTCACTCCAGCAAGGCTTCAGATGACAAAAACTCTAGCTCTATAAAGTGTGAAACAAAATCCATTGTATCATCTTCCATTAGTGCTTTCACACTGCCAGTAATTAAACTGAATAACTGTGTTATTGATGAGCCCAGTATAGACAACATAACTGAGGACTCAAAGATCACTAGGAGTCGGTCTAGAAATCTGTCGATGGATTCCCTGCCTATTCCACTAACTGATATTGATGAATCCTACAGACCGGCCGCTACCCTGCTGCCACGACACAATTCATTTGTGGACACTCCATCTGATCAGTTCAAATCTTCTGTGACTCTCGGACCAAGCACAGGAAAGCTTTTATCTCCTGGTGCTGCCAGGAAACAGTTTGGGTCCAACACATCTTTGCATCTTCTGTCTTCACATTCAAAATCCCTGGACCTGGACAGAGGTCCGTCTACACTCACTGTCCAAGCTGAACAAAGGAAACACCCCAGCTGGCCCAGACTGGATCGGAGCAACAGTAAAGGGTATATGAAACTAGAAAACAAAGAGGACCCAATGGATAGGTTACTTGTGCCACAAGCAGCCGTCAAGAAAGACTTTACTAATAAGGAAAAGCTTCTTATGATATCAAGATCTCACAATAATTTGAGTTTTGAACATGATGAATTTTTGAGTAACAACCTGAAGCGAGGAACTTCTGAAACAAGGTTTTAATATTCCAATTGCAATTTAGAAGATGTCATACAGTATTTTTAAAAAAATCAAACATTTTGATGAGTGTTTCCTTTTCAGTGAGACTAGTACAAGCCTGGTTTTAACCAAATCATTAATAGCCCATTAAAATTGGCTTGTGTGAACAGAGATCTTCATCTTTGTAATGCCAAGAGTTTTTTGTCTTAGTAACATACAGCTGCAATACTGTACATTATCATTACTCAGAGAGTTTTGGTATGACTGATTCCAGTTTTTCCCAAGTCATTATTTCGTTTGTTCTCTATAAGCATGTTACTTTTTATCAATTTTACTCTAGAAGCCTGCATTATAAAAAAAGCTCCATTTACCTATAAGTTCTCTTTATTTAATGACTGCAAGAATCTAAAAACAGTGCTTGTGGTCTAGAATGGGAAGTTAGCAGAAGCACATGCTGAAATTGTCAAATCCAAGCCTTTATTCTAGGTGTTGTCTTTAACATATGGTACATCTTGGTAACTGCAGTCTTGCCATTGTCATTGTGAGAAACTTGTTTGCATATTGGGATGGGTGGACAGAAAAGAGTGGGTATAATTAAAACCATTTTTGTGAATTCATTTTAATTGGTCGAGTTGCATACCAGTGTTGTGAATTATTAACTGTGCTTTGTACAATAATCTTCCTACATCCATTGTAATTTAATCCTGTAATTCTGAGAAAACATATATCAAGTAAGAAATCTGAAAATTCTTCTGGGATTAGTTCTCTAAACCACTTTGATTTGCAGCAGTTTGAAAATCAAAATATACAGATTCAGTTAAAATCATAGGAACATGATGAATGCCAACAGGATTTTAGAAACGTGATGTATAATAAATTAATAAATAATAATAATGAAGCAATTCAATGTGTATACTAACATAGTATGAAAGCCCTTGCCTAAATTTTGATTTTTGTGTTTCACAAATTTATTGGCATGACGGTTCACTGGAGACTTAGCTGTGGTGATTTGCATTACAAGATTTTGCAAAAGGAAGTGACATTTAAAACAATGTTTTTCTCAGCAAAGCAAGCTTCACAGTTGGCAGATGTAGGCTATTGCTAAAGAAAATGAGAATTTGAATGTTCGTACCAGAAAGTTTTCATGTATTTTGTTAAGGTATCTAGGCCGTGATCCTGCCATGACAGCCATGCTAGAGAGTGTCACTTTGTGCTGCAAGGCTCACCTAACAGGATGTTGGTCTTAATTTATCATTTTGATATATTCACTTAACCTAAATACTCAGGAATTGTTTTTAATGGCGTTTCCCAAAAAGAATCAAACCTGTTAAAATGTTGTTCTTCAGTTACTTTGATTATGAAAGATCAAAGGTGAAAATACCCTCTCTTGGTTTTTTACTATTCAGCTCATTATTTCAACTGTGCGATGTTTATGTATCAGGAGCACTACTTGCTCAGTGAATTAAGGCATAGTGTTAACTGTTAGAACCTCAAGCCTATATATTGTAACAGAATTGGCTAAATATTTTGCTATGAAGCTTTTAATAACTTTCTGGTTTGTGTTCTTAAGACATTTGCTATTTTTTGAAATAAAATTAAAATGTCTACCTACATATATCCGTTGTAAGACCTCCTTTTCCTCTATGATCTCAAATC
The DNA here is from genome assembly GCA_013398125.1 of Aegotheles bennettii. Classification (NCBI taxonomy): domain Eukaryota; kingdom Metazoa; phylum Chordata; class Aves; order Caprimulgiformes; family Aegothelidae; genus Aegotheles; species Aegotheles bennettii. Next base: position 77,534 of record VZRW01005866.1, read on the forward strand.
TTCCATGTCAAAGTGGGTATTAGAACATTGTATGTAACATTGTGCTTAATATATTAGCCTGCCAGTAAATTTTTGCTTATGACTAATTGATTTCAGTGACATCCCTACACATGTAAAGGCTGAATATTTTTTTTTTCATGTAATGCGAAGTGTATTCAAACTGGTTCTCGTATAAGGAAATTTTGTATAAAAAGAACATCCTGTTCTTTTTAGTTTGCCAGTAAGTATTCTTGTAAAAATGGAAAACACTATTAAAGACATGAATGATCTAAGCTTTTATTTCCTTAATAGCTACATTAAATTGTAGCCTAAAAGACTGGGGTTTGGTTACCATCATATGTGGGAGTAGTGGTCCTTTTGTAAGTATAGCAGGGCATGAGCTTTTAATTTTAACATAGATAGCTGGTATTGAAAAATATGCGCACTTTGGAAAAAATTACCCACTTGGGACACCGAGGTAAAGGAAGAAAAAAAAATATATAAATCAAGAAATTTCTTGTAGCAAGAAATCAAAATAGCACCATTCTGAGAAACTCTGTGGTTGAGAGACCAACTACAAAAATATTCCTAAATTACCCCAAAATGGAATATTTTGTTCAGATAAACATGGGATGGTTGGTTGATGTTGTCAGGGATCTCTGGGGGTCAACTTGTCCAACGCCCCTGTTTAAGAATGGCCACCTAGAGCCAGTTGCCCAGGACCGTGTCCAGACAGTCTCTGAATAACCACAAGGAGGGAGAGCCCACAAACTCCCTGGGTGACCTGTGCCAGTGCTCAGTCACCCTCGCAGTAAAAAGGTTATCTGGTGTTCAGGGGAACCCTCCTGTGTTTCAGTTTGTGCCCATTGCTGCATGTCCTGTCACTGGGCACGAGGCTCTTTTCAGAGCCTGCTTTCTTTTTTGCACCCTCCTTTAGGTATTTATATATATTGATAAGATCCTCCCGAGTGTTCTCTTCTCCAGGCTAAACAGTCCCAGCTCCCTCAGCCTTTCCTCATAGGAGAGATGCTCCAGTCCTTTCATCATCTTCATGGCCCTTCCGGGACTGGCTCCAGTATGTACGTGTCTCTCTTGTACTGAGGAGTCCACAAGTGGATTCAACACTTCAGGTGCTACTTCACCAGTGCTGAATAGAGGGGAAGGATCACCTCCCTTGAGGGTAATGTAGGATCTTGCATTCTTCCATATTCCTTTGGTAGTTCTAACTCAAGCTCAAGTCAGGAAAACTTGCAGACATTCAAGAGGCCTGAACACTTCATGTATAGAAGTCAGAAACTGCAGCAGGGCAAAGATACCTGAACCCTCTGTGATGCACAGGGAGAGTTAGGAACCTTACAGTGGCCAGAACAGGAGCCATGTACAGCTGACAAGTAAGGAACTAGTGAGCACAAGAGCATGTCTTAAACTTTGATTGTATCTTTAAGGCATAAATACCTTATTCAATCTGTTGCTGATTCAGTTCACAGACTTTTTTCAAAAATTTATTTCATTTCTGTTATTGATGCTCTGTGCAGCCCCACAATGAGATGCTCTGGTACAAATGCAGGGTGATAAAGAACCCAAAGACAGGAAGTTTTAAACTGGTATTGTCAAGAAAATAAATGTGTAGCTGCACCACAAGTCTTTTCATGGATTAAGAAGCTAAACCTTACATCTGGTCAGAGGAAATGTTATGGTACTGCATCTTTTGTATGTAATAGCTCCAAAAAGAAAGAATTTAGATCATGCAAGCAATGAGTTTGCTCCTTCCTCTGCCTAAGGCTATTAAAAAATTACATTTTCTATCTCTCAGGTAAACATCTTAATCACTACCTATGGATTGGACTGGTGTTATGATCTGTCCCTCCCCCCTGGACAAAGCTGTTTTGCTGTTTTCATGTGTTGGGCAAGTTTCATCAGGAAATAGAGTATGACTCTACAGTGATAGAGCAGAAATGCTGGGTTGCATTGTCTCTTCCAGGATTGCTTCAGTATTTTACATGAAACGGTCACTGGACAAAATCCTTGAAACAGAAACTGGGTTGTTGTCAACTTGATTTTTTAATTACTCCTCTGGGGAGCCCAGTTTACTCTCACTGTGAGCCAATGAACCTGACCCTTCCAGGAAGAGCAGCCCAGAGTTCAGCAGGAGGGACTGGCATGTGCTCCAGCTGCTCAATTGCATGTGGCTTAATGGATGGGAAGGTGTTGGCATGGGTTTTCTCAGCATCACAAGGACTTTGGCATGGTGTTACCCATCCTGATGGCTGCTCTAGGGCTTTGGTTGTCTAAAGGACGGAAAGGCAAGCTGGCATCGCCAGCCTGGTTTTGAAATAAAGTGAAATTTCATGTAATAACAGCAGAATATTTTAGGCTGCCAGTTTTGGAAGTAGGCATCTACATCTGTCCCACCTCATATATTAGACAGCTAAATAATTATTTTGCAACTGTATCAAAGTGTCTCTCAGACCTAGAGCTGATTTAGCTTCTTCTTAAAATACAGCATTACTTGTCCTTTAGTTTCTGCTGAGTGAAATTTTGGAAACAGTTTTAACCTACAACAGCAATTTTGGCTCAGAAGCTTTCCAGGCAGCTTGTAGAGTTCCTGGACTGCTTTAGTCTTATGCTCTGAAAGATGAGTTTGTTTTTAGGAGTCTTTTTCTGATCCTTTCTAGGAACTTCTGCCTTCGTCTTCCCAGCACTGCCTTTTTTGTTAATTTTCCTACCAAGTATGGCATTATGATGAGCAAGTAGAAATCTGTGCATGTATGTATGAGAATCCAAATGGAATAAATGGTCTATTATAATGTAGGAGTGCTTCAGTTATTATTATTTAGTTACTCGGGGGCAAGTTCATGCCCTTAGTTTAAATCTGTTCAAATTAAACTCAGGAGGAAATTAATTGCAGTTATCACAGCTATCACATGTTTAACTTTCAGGACACATTTATTAACTCTTTCATCAATGTTCTATGTATGGTGATGTAGAGTTGTTTTGTGTTTTAGGACTCAGTGTTTCAAATTAACGTCACTGGAGTATTTTATGCATTCAGTAAAGCCCAGTTTTTAACAGTATTACTTGTCTGAATGACAGTTGGCAGAATTACAACCCTGAGTCTCGTAAAGAATGGAAATCTGATAGCTATAATAGTTTTATTTTAGAATACTTTGTTGAAATTGAAATATAAGAACACACTGTATTAAGCAAAAAGATGTAAATGGAATCTGTTGTCTTGGTTCTAATTCAGGTAGATAATGCTTTAGAGGAGAGTAATTCACAATCACTGTGAATTGTCTGTAGGAAGAATCATAAAACCATTGTTGTCTCTTATCAGTTTTTATTCCAGCTAGTGTAATTATTCAGGATGGCATTCACAGAAACATCTAATCACTTTCTGAATCCCACTAAGCCCTTCAGTTTACTAATATTGTTTTTGCAAACTACTGCAGATTAATTATGAGTTGCCAATAAATACATTTCCCTTATCAGTTGGAAATTCTTATCAGCACTTTGCTGATTGCAATGGCCATCTGCTCTCTTATTAAAAATGTGCCAGGAATAACCTGATATCTGTTGTAAATATATTGATATTTCTGAGGGGTTTGTTTTTCATATTTTAAAAGAAATTCATCACTGTAGTTGCTCAGAGTTACCCTGAGATTCACTGTACAATCAGTTAAGCTCTTGGTTCTTTTTGTTCTCAGAATAAGTTCCTATTTTGTAGGCAATGCTGTATTTGTTTTGGCCTCTAATTGCATGTTGCTTCACTTTTAATATTAAAATCCATTTTATTTCAGCCATTGAGACAATTCAGTTTACCTTTTTCCTTCCTTTTCTGTAGTTATTATACTTACCTACTCAGGCTGTATGGGCAGTCAGTGCAGCCCAACAGGAGTAGGTCTGTGCTGGGTACCAAGGACCCGTTGTCCATACTGTTGGCATTTCAGAGGGTTTACTTGACTAGTTCTCACCTAGGTCTGTTGGACTGGACATCCACTGATGACTGTAGTGTGTTAGGTGCTCCTGGAGGACATCTCCCCATCTATTTCCCTCTGAAAGGAATCCCATGTGTGCTATGAGATTGCTCTTTGACATGAACTGAAGTATTTTTAGGAAAGATCAGTCAGT
>VZRW01005868.1:0-22689 GCA_013398125.1 Aegotheles bennettii
TTCTTTAATTTGAGTGATTTTGAAAACTGCTGAAAGCTAATTTTTAGCTGAATGTCATGTGGTTTCCAAATAAGTATTTTGGATATGGCATGGAATGGAAGGAATCTGTACACATTTTGGTATGCTAGGTTGTTTTTGCTGATGGACCGGAGATACAACATCCACTTGTGATCCAGTAAGACAGATAAGGGATGTATTAGTGCAGTGGTAGTCTAAATATGACAGCTCTTTCAGCATACTTCTAGTATAGAACAGCTACATATATTAAAAAAAACCTCCCACAAAACAAATAAACAGAACACCAACATCAACTCCAAATCAAAACTTAGCAAAGCTTAAAAGGAAAGTAATAAAACACTATTCAGCTATTCAAAATGGTTTACTTCTGTTATTTTAACTTGGTTCTGTTCGGAATTTTTTTGTTCACAGGAGAAGTAGGGATCATCTAAACTACTTAGGCAGAATCCAATTTACTGAAGGTGGTTGGGAAATGTAATAAGAAAAGTATGTTGGTCACTCCAATTTAGTATGAGTTGAAAGGAAATGCTAGAAAAAAGCACCTTAAAAATGTTTTTTCTGTGCTGACATAACATTGACATAATGCTTGAAGTATTCCATGATAGTATTGAATGTGCAGAAGAAATTGTCCCAAATCTGCTGTAGTGTTTCTTACAAGAATGTCTGGAAAGGGGCCTTTCAGCTGCAGATTAGATAAACTGGGTTCTTTTTCCAGAACCGCTGGAGGTCTCCCTGTGGTCTCACCAAATTGTTTCATTAACTGTGCCTTTGTTTTCCCACCTGTGAAGTGGGATATGGCTAATAATATTTTTGTGAAAGATTGAAAAAGCCTGTAGCAGAGGAAACCTTTGGGAAGATGCTGTAGACATTGTCATACAACGTACCTTGCTGGTCCATTAAGTTTCAGTGTCCTGTTTATCCCCTTAGAATGTCTGCTAGTACCTTTCTGAGCTCTTCAGAATGAGTGAGCTAAGTGATGCTGAAGTAAAACCTCTGAGTAATTTTCAGGATAACTTGCTGCAGGTGTCAATCTGTGGATGTGTACACATGCATGTATGCATACGTACATATAAATAAATGTAAAATCCTCCAGTGCTGTCAATGGGGAGCTCGTATCTTCAAATATCCTTTACACCCCAGGACTTGGAGCACATATCATACTCAGTGTCATTGTATAAAAAGACCATCTGGAAAGCTGTATCTGTGTTGTTGCACATACTTGATTCAAAATAAAATTATAACTGTTGACCTCCAGATGAGCTCCAGAGGTGATGTGGCCCAAGCACTGTGCAGTGTGGGCATGGCCTTCACTGTGGGCACGAGTGACCGTGGGCTGTTCTCTGCCACTTGGCCTGGGACACCAGGCAATGGACGTTCTCTGCAATTAATGCTTTTAGCACTGTAAACTGAATCTTCTCCTGTTTTTAACGGTCTTGAAAGGAACGGGTCTTAAGATTTGAAACAATTAGTCAGAATAATTATGAATGTTTTTGGAGCACAGTAGCACAGGTTGAGAAGGGCTCCAGGCCAGAGTGGTAGGGAATGATGAAGCATGTCGCGTTCTCTGCTGTAAAAGCTACGGTGCTGCATTTCACTCCTTTTGTTGTGTCTGTTCTTTCTGTTGCTGAGGTATTCTTCAATGACAGAGGATTTCTATTCTCATTGTCGGCTGTAATGTGTAGTCTCTCTTGGCCAGACCCCTCTACTGTCACCATATTCAGTTACTGAAGAGTGATTAGCAGAGCTTTCTCTAGCCGGTTGCTATTCCCCTGGCTGCACTTTTAGCATTGTAATGAGCTTCTGATCATACGCAGTTGTGTAGTGTGCCTACTAGTACCTTTACAAGTAACAGAAGTTGCTCTGATCTGGAGGCTTGCTTCCTAACTTTCAAATAAATGGTCACTGATGGTTCTCTAACAAATAGATCCCTCCTACATTCAGTGCTGGAACAGTGCTCCCCATCTGTTTCGGGTGTTTATTTTTGGGTCACTCTTACTATTTCTAGCTCACTGGGGACAAATAATATTTAAGATATTAACATTTAATAGCAATATCAACATGTTTAAGATGTTAAACAATATTTAACACGTTAACATTTTGTACACCTTGATTTGCAGCCATGCAGGATATNGTAGGGTCTTTATCATCTTTCCATATCAGGCTCTCTTGGTATAGGTCGTCTTAACTTTTTACTTCTGAATCCTGCAAATACGGTTACCAGAAGAACTGATCATCTGTTAGCCTCTCTTCTGAGATTGACCACCATCCTGTCTTATGGTGAAATGATATGTGCATCAGTTCACAGAGCAAGAAACAGTATTTGTGTGTTTGCATGTGCAATAAATGAACTTCCCAGAGGAGAAGTAGGAGGTGGACATGTTTCTACTATAACCTTCAACATTACAGGAGTGTTGGGTTTACCCTTTTTAATATAATTTTTTAATTTTTATTTTTTAATAGGTTTAAACATGATCTTTGTTTAAGATGATTTAAATCTGTTGGACTTTGGACTTTATTTGTTAATTCTTGAGGTATTTTAGATTCTTTTATGGTTTCAGTACTTCCTTATCTCTTCATAGGACCCCAGCTGAATGCACAACTAGAAGGCTGGCTTTCTCAAGTACAGTCCACGAAGAGACCTGCTAGAGCCATTATTGCACCGTAAGTTTGAAATCTGTTTTTAGTGTATATAAATACTAGATTAATTAAATGCTTCTTTAATTTGAGTGATTTTGATTTGCAGCCATGCAGGATATACCTATTGTGGATCTTGTGCAGCCCATGCTTACAAACAAGTGGATCCTAATATTACGTAAGTGTAAAAGTTTTTCTTTGCAAAGTGTAATACAATGCCATTGCAATTTTCTGAGAAGTTGAATGTTATTTTTACATTCTTACACCTCGAAGTACTCAAATCGTAGCTTTTGTACTCTTTTTAGTCTTTTATGTGTCCCTTCTGTTTTAACATCATAAATGTGCAAATTGTTGGGATGTTACAAAAGAAAAAAATATTGTAGTATTGTTGAAAATGAAAATGTAAAGCCATATTTAAAAAAATTGAGAATTATTGGTAGCTAATTTTTTAGAAGGGAGAGGTTAAAGGTGTTCTTTTTGCAGGCAATAATGTTACTTTATTGTTTGATGTTTCACTGCTTTCATAAAAGTCCAAACTGGGTTGTTTTTTTTTTACTGGTCACAGGGTGTCTTTTTCTTTTTTATATTTTGTTTTTGTTAGGAGGTTTCATTTGGTTTTTAAGTATGTTAAAATATTTTATGATTCTGCATTGGTTTTTCAGTGCAGGATTATGGGCAGAATGCTACCAGGATTCTCTTCTGCTGTGGAGAAAGTGAACAGTGTGTGTATATAACATCTCAAGTCAGTGAAAGTTACTTGCTGTAATAATTTTAAATGGAGTTGTGTTTCTAACAGCACAAGTTTGTTTTTTGTTGTTTGTTCCTTTTTTTAAAAAAAAGAAAATAGAAAAAAAACCCCAACACTCTACTGTTATCTGTGCCTGCCTCTGAAAATAGGAATCCAGTTATTCTCAGTTAAAGGAATATAATTCTTATGTGTTCTGCTGACTGCAACATTTTTGTAAATGCCAAAAATTTAAAACATCTCCAGTATTTACTCCAAGTACGTGTTTTGCAATGTTAATATAAAAACTGGCTATGTCTGTCCGTTACTTATGAGATGTTGTAATGCTCTCCAAAGACAATGGTTTTGATTCTTCCTAAACGAGTTTTTACAAAGTGAAGATAGCTTACAGTGTGACAGAACCACTTTTTCTAAAATTTCTAGAACAAGTTGCATTCCGCAGGTTCAGTGACGTGGAGTTTATTGAACTTTCTGGATCATTTGCGGTTTTACCATGTGATGTTTAGAATTGGCCAGTCATTTGTCTTTCAGCTGAAGTAGTGTACGTTTGGATATTTTGTTTTTGAGATCTGTGAAAAGTTTTACTCTTTTTAGTATAGCTTGCTATAGCACCCCATATGTAAGTGGAAAAAGAAAAAAGGACACGTAAAATCTCCCACACCTTTAGTTCAGTGCCGGAAGTAAGACAATGTGATCCTGAATCTGAAAAGCTTAATTTCCTATAGGTATTTTTCTTCTTTTCTTTAAGTCCTGTGGCAGGAGACCCTTAACATCTAATCAAGAGCCAAGAACTGAGGACTTGATGAAATAACATCATGATGACGTGTGAAAGCTTGCAGTATCAGCTAAAGCTGCGACTATGCAGGTCCAAGTCCCTGTTGTTGATGCAACAGCTGGATAAAAACAGCATTTGAGAGTGATTTAAATTTGAATTTGGTGAAATCTGAAGTGCGACTAATGAAGTAAATAAGTAAAAAGCTCTGAATAGATGATAGAACCATAATCCTAATTTGAGGGCACATACCTGTAGTTGTTGAAAGTGGTGTGTAACTGAAGGTTGTGTTGGTCCAAGGAGAGAATCCAAAAATCTGTTCTAAGGGGCTATAACTCATCATTGAGCCACCAAATTTTAGTCCAGTCAGACAGATTTCTTGCTGATGAGTGCCCTCTGATACATAGCCTGCTTAAGAGGTCTAAGGCTACGGCAAGCATTATTGAACCGACCTCATGATCATTTCCGAGATGCTGAGCAAGGCTCGGCCATGGATTTGATATGTGGTCTTACAGTAGAGTAAAACTCCATTGGTAACCACCAGAAAGTATCAGTTTGTGCATTTTTATTAAACCTGTTACTCTAAACCGAGTCTCTGTACAATTTCAATTGTCTAAATTGTGGGCTTTTGTGTTAATTGTTGTAGCCGAAAAATTTTCATTCTTGGGCCTTCCCATCACGTGCCCCTTTCCCGATGTGCACTTTCCAGTGTGGACATTTATAGAACACCTCTGTATGATCTCCGAATTGACCAAAAGAGTAAGTGTGTGATAAAGCTTACATCTTGAAGATTGCTGAGGCTTGAGTGTTAACTGTGGTACTGCAGTGCTGAGGACTTTTGTTGGGCACTTCGTTGCTTTTAAGTGACATACAAGTATAAATCTTTTACTGCAGTGAAAACAGTGTGTTTTCAAAACTAACCTACATGTGAAGTGGCTGTATTATAACCTTAATATCTCTCTTGCTCCTGCAAGTAAAGAATTCTCAATCTTGGCTTATATTTTCCATAGGAGTGTGTACCTCTTGACAAGTGAACTTTAAAAGGGATCTCAAAATTAAGAAATACTACATTTGAATAATAGCCCACTAACATGTTCTTCGTTATTCTGTGAATTCTGTCTGGAAAAAGAAAGATAGCGCTTTACTTGGTTTGAGTTTCTTTCTAATAGGGGAATAATAGAGCAACAAAAAGCAGCTCTTACTTGGATGCATTATCGTGACTTTTTTTTTTAACTGACAGAGTACCTATAGAACTTAAAAACTGTCAGTCCATGAAATACCAGTCTTTCAGGCTAAACTTAAAGATGCGATGAAGATAAATTTGATATTTTGACTCGTATGTTTTGAGGTATACCTAAATAATACAATACCTTTTTCAGAAGGACTGATTAGTACTGATGTGTTGTTATTTTGTCAAGATTGTCATGAAGCAAGCTAGTTCAGGCTTTCTACATGGTGCCTGTAGAAATTTCCTTAGGTGACAAATGTTTTGGTTTCTGTGGAACTCCTTTATGGAGTGGAGAAGGAGGCACAGCCCTACATCAAATTCTTATCCAATGGAGAGTTTTTGAGCTGTAGAGATGACTCTGCACACCACGAAGTGCACTTGAGAGTAGAAAAGGTAACTTATAATCGTGGATTAGTTAATCAGTTTTCACGTTCTGGATTTCATTATTCAGTTAGTAATAAATTGTATTAAATAGTAACACATCCAGTAATGGCTTAGCTGATCAACAATTATTTTTTTTGTTGTTAAATAAATGTTAAATAAATGATGGTGTAGTTTGTGAAAATAAGAATTCAGTGACTGGGCAAATGCATGCATATTTTCAAATGTGTTTCATTTGTGTTACTTAAATTTTGTATCATAGCTGAAAATCTCGATATATGAACAAGGTCACAGACTTAACACATTTATTTTGTAAACTGAATCAATTATGTTTGTATCCCAATGACTTCAACATAATTTTAATCCCAAATTTATTTTGAAAACAAGTGGTTTATGATGACAGATGCACTGTAGCCTGCTTTACAGTGTTTTGGGTTTTTTGTTGGTTTTTCCAAAAACAAAAAGAAAGTAGTAAAAATTAATCTTTAATTCATTTCAGTTTATGGAGAATTGTGGAAGACTGGAATGTTTGAGCGTATGTCCCTACAGACAGATGAAGATGAACACAGTATTGAAATGCATTTGCCTTATACTGCTAAAGCCATGGAAAGGTACTAGGGTTAATTACTTCTTCTATAAGAATGGGCATAATTTAGTAAATGTTTGAACTACATGTGAAGTGCAGTAAGAAGTTTTAATATCCTTCATGGTATGTAATGCCCTATATGGTGTATAATACCCACACTCCCCCATTCCCCAGTAAAAATTCTGAGAGGGTCAGTGACTAGAATTCACTGCTGCAATAGAAACTGAGTGGAGCAAACACCTGAATGATGAAATTGGAACACCCCTTATAAAGAAGTTTAGATCTTTACCAGACATGCTTTCATGAATCTTTCTCAACAGGTGTTTTTTTTGTTTGTTTGTTTTTTCCTCATTTTTGCAAGGCATCTCTGAAAAGTTCAAATAATAATAGGTGTTTTCTGTGGGATTTTAAGGTTGTTTGGAGCCTTAATACTAATTTTGAAATCAGGCTTCTGATTACACCTGCTACTTCAGATGAGTACTTTGAATAATTTTTCTTTAAAGGTGATAATTTTTGCAAATTTGTGGTGTGGGGTTTTTCTCCCTGTCTTTTTTTAAATTTTCTTTCACAGTACTTGTGATTTTTCCCTAGAGTATCAATATATATATGGGTGCTATCTTGAGCATTTTCATATGCATTGTAAAATTACCCAACATTTGTGCAGCATCTATTCAGGGAGAATTTAGTTCTTACTTTATTGTTGGTTTCACTGTGTCTTTTCTTTTTGTTTATCTGGTGTTTTTACTTTGCAGCAGAGATAAATACTGGTTTTGGGGGCGATTTGTTTTCTGAAATTGAAGTAGTTTCGGGTTCTAAAGGTTCCATACTTCTAAAGGTTTCATACGGGTTCATACTTCCTAGTATGACCTTACCAAATTAACTGTCTTCAACTCAATAGTGCCCTTTTAAAAACATTCTGCAATTTCAGTTAGCAAGTCCTGAAAAAACTTCAGATATTACTTGAATTACAACCTCTTTTCTTTTGCTTATAAGCCATAAGGATGAGTTTACTATTATTCCTGTGTTGGTCGGAGCACTGAGTGAGTCAAAAGAGCAGGAATTTGGAAAACTCTTCAGTAAATACCTAGCTGATCCTAGTAACCTCTTTGTGGTTTCTTCTGACTTTTGCCATTGGGGTAAGTTTCACATCTCTTCATTGTAAACAGTATGGTGAATATTCTTTAGTGGTTTTCCAATAATGTATTTTATTAAACATTGAACCTTTTAACTTTTGATAAATGTATCCATGAAACTTAAATGTCCTTGTAAAGCTAAGAAAAGCTTTTGTTTGTTTTTTTTAATCTGAAACAATAGATGAAAAATATTAATGTGGTAATGTATTTTCAGTGTAGGGGAGGAAATAAATGGTGAAGGCATGTGGGTTTATATTAATCTCTTCACCGTTGCAGTGAAATAAGTGTCTGAAGTTTCTTGCTCTTTTTACTCTTCTTTTAAGCACCTCAAAGCAACTTGCAAAACTAATTAGCTAAAATTCACTGGACATGGCAACATCCCCTGACGGAAATAAAGTTTTGTATGTTTTACTGCTGGGTAAGATAGCAGATGGAGTATTTATGCCAATTCACCAGAGCTATCCCTGTTCATCTTGGTGGCAGAGCTATAAAGACTCCAAAAGCCCTGACTTCTGTCCTGCTTTAACACTTTATTTTTCTTTTAAGAGTGATAATAGCTGGAAAAGGGACTGCTTCAGAAAGATATGTTTTATGTTACACAACAGCCCTTCTTCCCTTTTTTCATTGTCATCTTTGGTCAACTTACATAATTAAGTGCATATTTGACTCATCTTTGAATTGTAGAATAGGTGGGGGTATATAAGAATGACTTGGGTTCTGTTGTGGCTAATGAACCATCTAAAACTGTTCATTGACTTATGAACTTTTTCTTTTAACCGTCATTTACTGTGGTTATTGTTGTGCAAGCAGAAGTAGCCTGAGTCCAGGGTTGACTTTTGCAAGAGTGATCGCAAAATGAAATGTTACTTTTTGATTTATAGAATTGGATTCCAGGGCAGTAACAGGCAATTGATAAGTGATACTGCAGTGTGAGTTGTACATAGTAGGTTTTTCGTTAGGAATGTAGATGCCAACCATGTAGTGTTTACTTTGCTTCCGGGCTGCTACTGTGGTGATTGCCCTAGAATTTACTCAGTGGAGCTAAAAAGTATAAAATAAATGAAGATTACTACTTTACAAATATTAGAATTTCAATTATTTAGTAAGTACTAGGGAGTGTTTTAGCTACGATTTTTCCCTTTTTTATTTTATACATGATTTTTGTTTCAAGGTCAGAGGTTCCGTTACAGTTACTATGATGAATCCCAAGGAGAAATTTATAGATCCATTGAGCACCTAGATAAAATGGTAAGTTTTCAGATTTGGTGGAACTAACTAACAAATTTCTCCTGTACATTACATTTCTTTGAACACTTTAGAAATTTCTTTAACAAAATAATATAGATTAGCTATTTTATTGAATGTATACTTTTCCTTTGTTTACCACAATAAGAACTTAGCTGTTGTTTTTAGCTAGTGTCCTCCATTTTACTGACTGCGCACAATATATTGCGGGTATAATCTAGTAAGCATAATTTATGAGAATGAATGCATGTTCACCTACCTAAAATTCTCTAGAGTAATATAATTCCTGTCCACATACCCTCTTATGTTTTCGAGAAGCAATAAGAATTGTGAATTGAGTATTGTGGTAGTTCAGGCCTGATAGCTGTGATACCTGCATATTGAAACACCATTGTGATCACGCTAATGGTTTCGGCAACATCTATTTTGAGGAGGAAAGGTTGTAGAGGATTGTGCTGGTCAGGAGAACAAAAGTCACCCTTTCCCTGGGAGTAGTCTTCCCTCTGCCCCTTACTCTCTGTAGTAGGTGGTGGGTAGAAGCAGTAGATCATGCTTCATTCTGGGTTTGGCAAATGGCTGAAAGGAATGCTAAATACATAAAGATTGTGATGCCAATTATGTTGCATTTTCTTTGAAGTCACAGGAGCCAAGGATTTCTTTTTAGATGAAAAAATTGAGTTAATGTTCAAGACTATACTTAAGACACAGAATAGAAGTAATTCTTCTTGAAATATGTAGCCTTAAAACTTGTTTTAAAGCTGTTTGGGTCATTTATGTAACTTCTGTAAAATCTGTTAGAACAGAGAACTTTTGTTAGGTAGGGTATGATAATTTTTTTTCTTGTCTTGAAGGAATAAATCCTATCTTCTGGAGAGATCTTGAGTTTTTTGCTTTGTGTATCCATATTTAACCTCTTTGTTTTTCCACTATTCATCACTGGAATGGAAACGGTGAATAACTTGCTTTCATTCTATTTATCCCATTTTTAATAATTCTTGTTTTCAGTTGAGAGCTTTCTCTATAAAGACAAGTGTTTTTCTACAGAGTCCCTGAATTTGCAGCTCTGAGTGTTTTTACAAGAGAGCAGATTAAGGTGCATTAGCAAACATTAGTTTCCCCTTGTTAATTTCTGTGGTGAAAGCTTGTAGAAAGACTGGACTTTGACATTTAGTTACTTTTAGTGAATACATTGCTGCACCAGCTGTTTCTTTTGATTTTTATTCAGCCAAAAGGAACAGCATTTTTTGTAACATTGAAAATGATGTCTACTGTTTAATAACTATGAAAATACCTTTTCAATCTTAACTAGAAAACTAAGCATGCTGCTGATTTATATCATGCCATATGTGAACATGTGATTCTGTATTCAGATTCTGTACAAGTAGGTTTTGCTTTCTGTAAATTTCAGAAATTTCTTCTTAGCAGCATTGTGGGTACATTTGGGGTGCTATCCACAATGCCACAAAGATCTCCTTGTCATGTTTCTCCAGCTTTTGGGAGGAGTTTATTCAATTTTGTATGTCCCATTCAGCCACTTCTTGTTTCCTTAGATAAGTATTTGAATTTTTTTGGCATGATAAAGAAACGTGTATTGTTGTAACTGCTAGGCCTCACTAGAGAGAAGACAGCATTAAGATAGAGACAAAACTGTACTAAAACCATCAGAGTTTTTAACCTCTGCTGTTACTGGCCCAGTAATTTTATTGGACCTGACTAAGAAAGCAGCCAACTGAGTGCTTTGTAAGCAGGAGAATATTCTGGGTTAAGATGAAATTACTTTTCTGTAGAAATGCACTTGTGGGAAGACAATGGTCTCTTCCTTATTGAGACTGGACCTTAAGTACGGATGCACAATGGTTTTCCTAGCTAGTGCATAAACAATGCTAAACGCTTCGGGCATTGAAGATTTATGAACCCGGTAACTGCTCTGGGAAGTTTTATTTGCTGTGATTTGAAGTTAGAGCCCTTAGACTCCAGCATTAAAAAATACAGAGGAGTAAATATTGCTGGGCAGACATTGGTATCTCCATGGTGATTCTTAATGTGACCGCTCTGTTACCCTGGGGGTACCACAGTGCACCTCGTGACATGACGGTGAAAGGAGTAAACAGTCCCATGGTTAACTGGGGGTACCCTAAGGAAGAATCCTCAAATGAAGTGTTATAATTGAGCAGCTGATGTGCAATAATTTGTCTGTATATCATAACCTGATACCCACCATATTTTTAAATAAAAGTGGGGAAGTATTCTTGTAAGAAGTCGTTGAAGAGTAATTATTTTTTTGTATTATGGCTAGCCAGAAAGCGCAGGCTGCTTGCTTCAATCTTCACTGCCAGATTGCTCATTTTATATCTATCTGTGAAACCTTATGCCTCACTTAAGTTAATAGTAGGATTCAGTTACCTGAATGAATGGGGGAGATAATGCTGGTGCTGAGAAGAGCTGTGCAGGGACAGCCAGCAGTTGTGCGGGAGGTATGCACAGCACAGGTGGCTTCTCAGGTGGCTCTGAACTGATGAATTCTGGTGGCTTCTGCAGCACTGCTACAGTGTGCCAGCACCTTCCACGGGGCTCCAGCCTGGGAAGGCTTCTTAGCTTGGGTGTAACGCAAGACCATGACTGTGCCTGTTCTCTCTGCTGTGCCCAGCCAGTAATTTTCCTGTTGGTTATCTTCTAGTCTGAGTGACTCACACATGCAAAGATAATTGGATTAGCTAGTGCTAAGACCAAGTTTGTTTCTACTTCCAGAAGTGTGATACTAGTTTATATTTTTTTTTAAGTCTGAAGAAGCAGTTGAAGTAACTCATTGCAAACTTAAACTTGACCAGCCAAAGGATTATTGGAGTATAGTATAAAATAAGCCTGTGAGTTACTGGTTTTGGGTTTGTTTGGGGGATTTTGATCATCTTTTTTTTTTTTTGTAAGCTTGTAGATTCTTGATCCTATAGAGGATGACATTTAAGAATGCAACTGTTTTTATTGCGTTAAATGCACTGTGCTAGGATATTGTAGATGCCATTTACAGTGTCTGGTTAACTGAGATGTGCCAGTTCTATGTGGCACCATAATAACCATGTGATGAACTGCCCACCTGTGTGATGGTTTGCATTTTATCATGTGGTTTTGGTTTAGTTTAACTCTGTTCTAAACCATGCCCAGCTGAGTTATTTTCAATACTGAAAATGATCAGCTTCATGCTTCTGCTTTTTAGAAAAATAAAACCCAACTTGACAAAAATGTTTCCTTTGTTCCTCAATTTAGACTGAGAAACCAGCTTGGTAGTATTTGCTCCTCTGCCGCAACAATTTTTTTAAATCCAAAAGATTGAAAAGTTCAGTACAGCTGAATGCTTGTAGGATGTGTGTTAATACTCTTTTCCTATGGATTTTCTCCAGTCTGTGATGTTCTGTTGGCATTTACTGGGATGAACTGCATAGCTCTACATGTTTTGCGCTACTGAACTGTACATTGAAATAAGCTTACTAAGCATTCTGATAAATCCATGTCCATTCATTTGGGACGAATGCCTCTGCCCTGTATGTTCTAGAGACTTACAGCTATAAAATGGGTCTCTCAATTGAGTGGCCATTTTCATTTTTTCAAAGTCGTGAAAGGGTTTACAAATGGCTAAAACATTCTTATGAGCTATTCCGTGTCTGAATAAGTGCCTTATGTGTGTTTAGTTTCAATTGAGTATATAGTTAAGTTTGGTTCTGCTGTCTTTAGCTGTGTATTGACATGTACAATTTACAAGTAAACAGATGGTTCAAAGGCAAGCTGCTTAAACTTTAGAAATGCAATGGTATCTATGTAATCACTACTAGTTAGAGTAGTTACCTTTTATTTTTTTGGCACTCCTTTAGTTTATTAGATCTGGAGTGAGTAACAGCTGTAATTACCAGCCAGGGGTCCAAACACTTTCTCCATGACCCTGGAGGAACTGAGCTCATGCCAGCAATTGGTCAGCACAGCTTGATTTTATTTTTCCATAAAATGTATCTCCTTATGAATTCATCTTATGTCTGTTTTTAATTAAAAGTACACAAAGGTGGTGGTTATGGTTGCTGTTTTCTAATCCTCCCTGGCTCTCCTGGGAATCTCCAGCTCCTCCACTGTAAACCGTAATCAAATCTGAGTAACTAGTGTATCTGCCAGATCAGCCAACGCCCTTGCAGAGTATTCGAGAGGCTTCACTCTTGAGGTGGAGACTTCAGACAGACTGACTGCTTCCTGCATCGTGATTTCTCCTTTTATCACCCACACTTTCCTAAAAGCAGGGGAAGGGACTGGGACAACCAGCCTCCCACTGTTCCTATGCAAAGGGTATGTTTTTTTCCAGTCTCTAAGGAAAACCTTCCTGTTTCATCAGCTGCATGGAAGAAGCACAGCTATGTGTCTTACTGAATTAGTGAGTGTCTGGAGCTCATTTACCTGGTGAAGGAAATTAATAATTTTCAGAGGAAGGAAAAACACAAGAGGATGGGGTCTAATACAGGGGAAAATAGCAAAGCCACAATCAAACCCAGACAATAATTGATTTAGACTTGCTTTAAACTACTTTCATCGTATTTGATCTGCTCTGTGGGATGGAATGAGAGTAGGCTGTATCCGGAATTGTAGGAATTTTTTTTACTTTTAAGAATGCAAGTGTTTGTGTATGTGGAAGGTTTTGGTTTCCACACGTGCTGTTTTTCATAGTATGACTCCATGGGATCATGGGTCTCACTGTGGATGGAGAAAAGGATGTGTATCTGTGACTGCCTCATGTAAAATGGAAGCATCATCTCCTGGCTCTTATGTTTTGTCATGCGTCAACTTTCCAGTGCTTTAAAGATGTTCTGGATCTACTATTTATGCTCTGAGCACATGGTCAGCCTGTGCCCAGGTCAACTGCCTTGCATGCCTGGTATGTCTAGGGTACACTACACTTGCTACGTGCTTGAACTGTGATGGTCTGTCTAAGAGTTTTGGACATCCAGGAGTCCTAGGCAAGTGCTTAGCCCTAACCTCTGTTACTGGGGAGAGGAGATGGAGGCAGAACTTCTTCCTGCTTTGCCCTTCTAGCAAATTTGTCTGGTTATTGCTGGACAAAATCCTATGGGAGTAGGGCACCCTTGGAGGTGGGGATCAGCTAGTTTGCGGGAGGAGCTTTTTTAACATGAACTTCAGTGGTATCTGCAAAGATAGCTTCACAGAACTCTGGATCATTGGCAGCTTTGGAAGAGCTCTTGCTCTTTTAGTTTGGCAAGGTATGGCAACAAGATGACTACAAGCTAGAGCTTACATGCTGAGATTCCCTTGATACAAAGTAGAGGATTTTTTTCCTTCCTGAAGTGTTCTGTGTTGTCATGAACAGGTAATGTGTAGACACCTGCTTATGCATGTATGAAGTAATCATTGCTATCAATTCTTTTTCAGGGTATGAGCATTATAGAGCAGCTAGATCCTGTATCTTTTAGCAATTACTTGAAGAAATACCATAATACAATATGTGGAAGACATCCTATTGGTGTATTATTAAACGTAAGTAACTTCTGATTTGTTGAAAACTGGAACTTCTAGCAAAGTGCTTACATTTTTTTTAAACACAATATTGCTGGAGTAGTCCTTAGTTCTAAAATGGCAAGTCTTGAATTAAGCTGTTTCTAGAAGTGGTCTCAGTTTGGTCTCCAATTTCCATGTCTTGCGTATAGACAAATGTAAACTCTTACCAAGGGCTGAGGGTTTTCAG
This sequence comes from Aegotheles bennettii, assembly GCA_013398125.1. Classification (NCBI taxonomy): domain Eukaryota; kingdom Metazoa; phylum Chordata; class Aves; order Caprimulgiformes; family Aegothelidae; genus Aegotheles; species Aegotheles bennettii. The sequence continues at coordinate 14,474 of VZRW01005868.1, forward strand.
TTCCCTATGGGAGATAAAGTGCCGTGTTCCTTTTGAATTTCGGTGAAATGCAGTCATTCAATTTCGGTTGGCCCTAAATAAACAAACAAATCTGTCTCCCTGAAGTAGTACGTACCTACTCTTTTGAATCAGTACTTACAAACGTATATATTTTCTCTGTATTGCTGTTGGCTGGCTATTGTGAGTGCCTTGTAATGTCTGGCAGCATTTTTGAGTTTTGCAAATATGATGAGAGATTGCCTCTAAGTATTAGTGCAGTGCACTGTTAACTCGTAAATTAATGGCAGTTAGAATTCAGATTAACTGGTGCTTTCTAGTTGCTGTATTCTGCTTTGGTGATGCAGTGCAGACATAAACCTGGCTTAATTTAGTTGTCTAAATTGGGTCACAGCTGCTTTACAGCACTGCTGGAGTGCTGCAGATTTGTCATACTGCTTGAGTGAATCTCTGTATTTTTACTGTATTTCAAATCTGAAACAGGAAGCACTGTTAACTGGAAATGTAGTCTATATAGAGAATATACAGAGGAACCTTTTAAAGTGGTATCTATAAAGTTTGTGTAAGCAATAGTAATACTGGGGATGCATGTAGCAAAAATCGGTCCCATGACAACTCTGCAAAAATATCCAACTCTTAACCTCAGATAATGATGAGTTTTGCAGTGAATCTGATCTAAATTCTGTTCATTCACTTTTACCAATTGTCACATTTCAATAAATTATCATGGTACATTCTTCTTCTTTAATGGAAGAGTAGTGATCTAAATGGTGTTAATAGTGTTGGGTTTTTCCCTGTTACATCTGCGTTTCCCTACAAATTCCCTATGGAACTGAAAGCATTGTTTCTAAAGGATCTCTTTTGAAATGTTGTTTAATACTGCTTTATAGAACTGCATGGATGTACATAGTGCAGTTTGGGGGGGAGGGGAGGCAGGTGTCAGTGAATGAAATTGCACAGAAATGGGTTAGGTTCACAAGTTACTCGGAGGTGCATTTATTATTATGAGAGATGGTGCAAGGCCCCTGGGGGGAGGGGAGGGACAGAGCTCTAGAAAATGTCATAATTTCACTGATACATTTAAAAAAAACCCAGCTTTTTTCTCTCTCTTCAGGCTATCAACGAGCTCCAGAAGAATGGAATGAACATGAGCTTTTCATTTTTGAATTATGCTCAGTCAAGCCAGTGTCGAAACTGGCAAGACAGCTCAGTGAGTTATGCAGCTGGAGCACTTATGGTCCACTGAACCGCTAAATGCTCAGGGATGGCACCTGCACACACTCTGTATACGGGGTCCCAGCCTAGCCCTTACAAAGATACAGTCCCTGGTCTTTGGGTATACTGAAACCTCAAACTAATAGAACTCTCTTCTTTTCTAGTAGGTGTAGTCCTTCCTTAGTTTCAACTCATTTAAAAATGCTTTCTTGTTTAGGACAATTGAAGGAAGGCTGGTATTGAAACATGTTGTGATTATTATTCTTTTTTTGGAAAAGGTAATGGCTACGAAGGCATGGTGGCAGACAGTCCTTACACATACAACATGTAAAGCGTTTACCATATCCTAAATTTGCACTCTTTGCAGACCTGTGCACATGTACTCAGCTTTCAGAATAGTTTTGCAAGTTGTAAACAGATAAAGGGGTGGAAGCTTTTTAATAAAAGAAAAAAAAGGAAAACAACGCATTTATAAATGATCCTGTATTAGAATATAATAAAACTCCAGTATAGTCAGTTACTACCCGTGATGTACAACAGATATCTTCTATTTTAGTTGCTAATAAAGGGCTACACAAACCAAAATAGTCTGATTTAAACTTATTGCTTTGTGTTCTGTATGTGGCTGCTTGTCATTAACATTCTTTATCCTCAGTTCTTATGCTTGATAATTCAGCCATTCTGTAAAATACTTTAGAATGTATTTTATATTCAGCCTTTGTTATGAGTACTTCATTTACAGATTTTTTGATCTTAGACCTGCACTATCAGTTCAGCTGAGCAAAAGAATTTTAAAAACCTTTTGTATATTCTAATACTTTTTGTTTTACAATTATCTATAAAATAGTATCTTTTAGTATGTGGTACAAATTTGTATCAGAAACACTCTTTAAGGATTTTTATGCTCAGTTTGATTAATAAAGTGAAATAGACGCAGTATTTTTATTTGAAATTACTTTAAATTGAAAACAAACAGTTGCTTGAAAGTGGTAATTCTTAGAGTATCTCTCAAGCATTCATAGGCCACAGAAGCCATACGATGCTAAGCTCAAGCAATTATTCCTTGAAGATTTAATTGGGAGGGGTGGGTAAGACTTCTCTTTTTTAAATTTATTTTTATTTTTTATTCTCTATTCTTTGACCATGGGTAGAATTGTTTCATGTTCTTTAAATGTCATCACATCTTGGGAATTCTTGAACTTTCTGCCAGTAAAAATAGTGGTGTAATTATTTGAGTTATCATTCCTGAAGAGTTCCTTTCATTCTAATAAGAAATGCAAAGTAGGATAGCAGTACTGGCTCATTATCTAAATGGAGATTTCATTCCCTGATATTTCACCTGCTGTCAAGCAACCTCCTGGTACATTCAGCTTTTCTGAGTGGCAGAGGGAATTTCAGAATTCAATTTAGATTATCTTTGAAAGTGGTGGGAATTGCTGCATGCAAATTCTTCACCTGAAAGCATACCAGACATCTTGTTTATTCCTTTTAAATGCCCTTTGTAAAGAGGCACTGCTTGCACTACTTCTGTTTTCCTTATCATGGTTGGCCATGACCATTTCAATAATAACAGGTGAATGCTCCATTTACAAAATGAACTACTTTGCAGATGTTCAGAATCCATCCCAAATGCTAAACTCCTTTGCATGTCTGTTCTTTAAGTTGCCTTATTGCTCTGCCTTGTTCTTGAAAAGTCTCAGCAGCAGACAGGGAAGGGAACGTTTTGATTACTTTTGGCAGACCAGCAGGAAGGCTGTGCAGGTAGAACTAAATTGATAGCCAGTCTTTATAAATACTTGTCTGACTGTGCCTTATTAAAAAAGTAGTTTGGTTATGAAGATTTAATTTTTTTTTAATCTTTGGTGAATACAAGTTTAATTAGGACTCAGGTTTCTTTCACTCTTATGCTAAATGCTTGGCATTATTATTGGAACGATTAAGTATATACTTCTCCCAAAGGTAAACATAGTAATTAGCTTCTGAATACAAATGCCTAAGTTGCATCTTAGTTCTGTAAGATAGTTTTAATAAAAACAAAACATAACTGGAAGAGCTTCAAGGAAATTGGTCAGCCATTTTACTCAGCACAATGTTATGAAATATCTTAACAGTGAAAGCACTTCACATGTAAACTGTGTAATGTATTTCACAATAAAGTTTCTAATTAAAATGGGAATTTCTGTGCCTACTAATAATAACCAGCAATGACAGTTCAGAAGCCCACTCAGAGAGAAATTTAAAGCTTGGTGAAATCTGCTCGAATTTAGAAGGATTTGTTGTAAAAACCCTCTTCGTTTGAAAGCAGAAAATACCACTCAAGTTTTTTTTCCTCTTTTGATGGAGTTGGAGGGAGTTGACTTCAGTGCTCAGCTTCCTGGTATGTCAGTTTAAAATGTGTCAGAAGGAAATGCAAATAATCTGAAAGTATCTTCACTCAAGACTACAGTTTCATTATTTTAGCTTTACAACACATTTTATTCTCTCTTAAATATACATTTGAATACGCATAAATATACATTTGAATATACATTTTGGAACAGAGGGTGTCTGGTTCAGGCAGTACTGACTATTTTCAGTCCTGTTCACTTATGTGGTGGTTTAGTCTATGCATAGAATGACGGAGCTTTGACCACTCTTCTGGCGTAATAAATCCAGCGAGGGAGATGTATATAATTTTAAAATTTTGGCATTTTAGAGAGATACTCAATTTGTGACAATGTTGATTTAAAATACTACTATTTTTTTCTGTTCTCATTCACAAAAGAGCTTTATGGATGTTATTTTTAAAAAAGTCTTTTAAAAGTGCTTTTAAAGTACTGTCTACTAAATTCTTAGATCTTCAGGTTAATGTTTTTGACATTGAAGTGGAGCAGTAGGTTTTCCACTGCTTTGGGTTTAGGTGGGCAGAAGCAGGATAAGGCGCAGGCACAAGCAGTATCCTGCTGCTGGGCAATGAGTGTCCCCCTGGGCACCAGGAGCCACCTCTCGCTTTTAACTGCCTGGGAATGCATGTCCCGGGTGCTCTCGGTGTGGTTCCAGTCAGGTGGAGTTGCCTCTCAGCCTTCATCAGTTCCTAACAACCATTCGACTGTATTTATTTATTTTAAAAATCAAGAGCTGAGTGGATTTGATCCAATGTCCTTTGAACTGAACTCTTCCTCCAGTGCAGTCTCCTTTCCTGGAGCCTTTGGAAATGCCACGTTTGCCTGGGCACTTTTGGACCCAGCTCTTGCTCTTGCTGTTTCCCAGTCATTGCTGTGTCTAGGGGATTCTGGATATTGTTGCAGGCTTTGCTTGGGAATTTGGAATCAACATCTCAAATATTGAAATGGGGAGTTTCTGTTTGGCACCTGCACACCAAGTCTCTAGGTACTTTGGCATGTCGTTTTGGTGGTTGGCATAGGGGTTTTCCATTTCACAGTTGTCCTTTTTCTCTTATTCCTTCAGGGAAAACACTCTCCTCTGCATCAAAGGAAGCTTTGCTTTCAAATGACATCAGTTATCATGATTGGCAGTTGTTATTTCCTCGGGCTGTGTTCAGTGTGGTAACTAGCATCTGATCCACTCTCAAAAATTGTCCAAACTATTACATTCATGGAGAAATGTTTCAAATCCCTTGTTTAGGTGACCTTTTGCCTTCCTATTTCTGTGAGAAATTTTCTGCAATTAAGCCTTCAAGCTAACTTATGAGAAGATCTTCAGTGTGAAGAAAAACTGAATTTCAGGATCCAGTTTAGTGGCACCCCAAAGATGTGAGATGTTTTGGTTCAGGGCCCACAGTGCAGCTGGATGGCCTTTTCAATAGATGATTGCAAAACATGATTTGGAATTGGTCTGTGGGCATGAACTGTGACTTTATTCTTTCCATGATGCAAAATCTATTGCCTCTCTTCTAATTGTCTCTAGGGATTTTTTTATTTCATTTTTTTTCTTACTTGTTTTTGTCTAATTCTGAAAACAATGTGTCTGTGCATACTGCAGACAACTTCCAGATGCCTGGTATCATGTGGGGTTATCTTACTCTCCAGCATTAGCTGAAAACTGCATTGGCTGCTTCTTGTCTTGTCTGGTACCTGGGTAGGATGTGCATTTCTGAGCGCCAGGGTCTGAGATATCTCTCCCTATTGCTTGTACCTCAGGAATGAGAGTGCCATGGTAGTGATATCTTTAAATTAAGGGAGAGATTATGTCAGTTTGTTTGTGTGTTCTGCTTTTGGTTGGTTGGGGGGGTTGGTAGAGGCAGAGAGATGCCAAGAATGGGCATAGACAGGGAAGAAAATGGTTGCTTTTCCAGCTTAATGTCAGCAACTGTTCTACCATCCTGCTTGGGAGCTGATGTGCTGCAAAGTCCTGCCCAGTGAGGCTGTGGGTTGGGTGCAGCAGTGGGCAGCCTGTTACTGCTACTTCAAAGAGATGATGTGTTGGAGAGACTTTATGAAGCATAGCTCAATTTATTGAGGCTCAAGCATGAGAATCCTATGCTGATATCTTTAAATTACAGGTAAATACAGGCGCATTGGCCTTTACACAAAGGTAGCAGATGGACCCTCGCATCCCCCAGGTTTCTAAGGCGACGTGTTTGGTTCTTGGTGAATTTAAGAGAAGTAAATAAACTATATCAGCTCTGTGATCTCCATTAGCTTTAATGTAAATATGTATTTGCTACAAACAGTTCTGTATATGTTTTTAGAAGCTTGTGAAACCAAAGTTATTTGATTGCTGTTTTCAAGCAAAAGTACATCCTAAATTGAGTAGCTGTATTTAAATTCCATTAGAGAATTGTCCTGGGCTTCAAGTCCGCTGTGAGTGAAGCTGGTAATGAAACTTTAGACTTCAGTGATAGTGTCTGTTCTGTATATGACAAAGGCCTTAATGATGAGAGGAGTAGAACTTTGTGTTAAGCACTAAACTAGGAACTCTCTGAACCTAAACTACTCAGAGTTCTTTTTTTTCTCTCTGGTGAATTTTAAATTTCCTGAGCCTCTAACGACAGCTTCACAAGACTGAAAACAGCAGTGCTCTTGAATGAAGCCCCTTCTTAGGTAAAAAGTGCTTATTATATTGTTCTGCTTCATTCTTGCAGCACAAAGTGCAGTATAATATCTTGATGCCTGGCGTGCAGAGGCCTGACTGCACTGCGTGGCTGTGTGGGCAGGTAGGGAAAGGTGTCCCCTGGGATGTCTTGGCTGATACTTCAATGACTTTCCATTTTTCTCCAGGAATTGTTACGAAGATTTGAAGAGTGAACCTTTAAGCTTAGCTGTGATGAATCAGTGTTGAGCTCATGCATATTTTTTATGATAAAAAACTGTTTTCCTTTATGACCAGAGTCCAAAGAGCTGGTGTTACAAATAACCCGTCAGTATGACATCTGCTGTAAGTGGCTGGTCTGGAAGCTCTGACTGGTGTCAGAGCTACTTTCAGAGAGCAATCACACTTTCTCCATTGTAGCAAATGCCTTTCTGTTTGCAGGGCTGCAATGTAGCCAGATGCTGCTTTCAAACTGTTCTGAAATAAACTGACTTGGTTATTGTATATAAGCACTTAGCCCTGGTACCTGCTCAGGGTTTCATCCATCAGAGAAGTTGCCTGGGTGGCAGTGACTTGTGGAAACAGACTCTACAACTGGTGGGTAGTTGTAAAGCGGGTGTGTTTATTGCAGTGCCGGGTGCAGGGGGGATCTCTCCTAGCTTGCACATGGAATTACAAAACACGCAGGTATTTATTGTAAAGAATCATGCATATTCAGTATTGGGGCACTGTTATTACAATTAGTTCAGAGAATAGGAGTGGTAATTCTAATGGTTTCTGAGAAGTCCATTATCATATGGCTCCTCCTCTTGGCACTTGCGTAGTGCTGTCTGGGGGTCTTCACTTGGGGTCTTCGGGATGAAGTAAGCAGTCTTCCTCACAGTGTTCTTTTCACCTTTGGTCATCTTTAGTCCTGCAAGCTTGCTCAGCAATCACATATCTGGTTGCTGTCATTGCAGGGAGTACATCTTAGCCTTGGGGACGCACTTAGCCTATAGGGTTGACTTCTTCTATCTTGTGTCTGGCAGTATATCTTGTCTCTGGCCTTGTCTCTGGCAGTTTAGGTGCACTGCTTGCAGCTAGATTTTAACCCTTTACTGGGCATTTAACTTTCTTCAGATCAGCAGGACAACGGGATGTATTACTGATCTGTGCTCCATGTATTTCCAAGCCAATTCCAAAGCCCTGGTGTGTGGAGAAATAATTCCAGTAAAGTAGCTGATACGTTGTGGCAGGTGTAAACCTGTACTTTATGGGAACTATAACAGTGTTCTTATGTTAAAAAAACCAAAGGAACAAAAAACAACCTCCCAAAACTCAAAGAATATGTAAGCATATTTCTGCAAAGAGAAGAGCAACTTTAACCAGAAGGTGAACCTCTTCACGAAGGCTGGGACAAACCCATGGGTTTCCTGTTCCGCATTGGCAGCAGGTGCCCTTGGAGAGGTGGGTGCCCTTGGAGAGGTGGGTGCCCTCGGTGGGGCTTGCTGAGGCAGGAGGTCCTTGGGGTGGGCTCGAGACTCCTGGTCCAGAGGGAAGGGCTAAATGCAGATGAAGCACCTTCTGACCAGAGGGTCTTTTGAAAAACTGCCTTTGCTGGTGCTGGAGAGTGAAACTCGCCAAGAGCCTCTTAAACAGTGCTCTCCTGCAAGCGGAGCCTGGTACGAGTGGCGGTGCCGGGGGCCAGGGATGTGTTCCCATCTTTGTGCAGCTGCTCATGAGGAAAGGGGAGCTCCCTGCTGCTGTTGCCTCTTCCCGCTCCCCAGGTACGTGCTTTCCAGCTGTCAATGCCCTTCTCAGGTGTAGGCCAGGTACCTCTGCAATCGCTGCTCCCATTGACCCGGTACCAGCCCCCAGGTACTGGTCTGCTCCCGCTGCGCAGCTCCCGGCTCAGCCGCGCCCGGCCTTGCCCCCAGCCCCCGGCCCGGCTGCCCCCGGCCCCCCGCTCAGCAGTGCCCGTGTCCGAGTGCTGC
>VZRW01005868.1:29670-40738 GCA_013398125.1 Aegotheles bennettii
TGTTCTTCCCCAGATGCAGACTCCACACTTGCCCTTGTTGAATTTCATTCAGTTTCTCCCTGCCCAACTCTCCAGCCTGTCCAGGTCTCACTGAATGGCAGCACAACCTTCTGGTGTGTCAGCCACCCCTCCCAGTTTAGTGTCATCAGCAAACTTGCTGAGGGTACACTCTGTTCCCTCATCCAGGTTGCTGATGAAAATATTGAATAGTACAGGTCCCAGTACCGACCCCTGAGGCACTCCACTGGTCACGGCCCTCCAATTAGCAACACTTTGTCTATAACAAAATAAACATTTATCTGTTATTTTTTCTTCTTTTGGCACCATTAATTACTCAACCTGAGAAGGAATGCCATTTTTATATTTGTCCTGGAATAAGAGAACATTATTCTATGTCAGTTCAGAAAAAGTTCTTTCTGTGTGCAATGGGCAAGATGATTGTCTTACCTTGAACCATGAAGGGGTTGAAGTTTGAGTATTGTTTTATGCTGAAATAAAAATATTATTTTGTCCTAAAGATCGGAACAGAGTATTCAGTATTCCTCCAGCAAGCGGATCTATATTTAGAGTGACAATACACAAGGTTTTCTTGGTAATGGTAAGTTTTTTTCTATTGCAACAGTGTCTTGAAATTAATCCTTAGACAAGACTGCTTTGCTTTTAAAAAGTGCTTCTCTTTTGAGACTTCCAAGTCAGGTTAGCCTCTTAAATCTGTATGAAAAATTCTTAGATGCTTTATTAAAAAGGAAACTAATCAAGCTATTGCTGTATGATAGCAATCTATTAAAATGCATAATTTCACTAAACATGTATTTTCTGGTCACATTTTAATAATGGAGTATCTGACAGCAGAAGCATTGTTTCCATTAAAGTTCAATGGGATGATTTTAAAGGCTCTAGAACACACTTCATTTCCATTCAAATGCTCTGATTATTCTCTAGCAGTGAGAGGTAACAGCTGCAGGCTGCCCTGTTGGAAGCTGAGCCTCACTGTGCAGTGGATGTTGAGGCGAAGCCGTCAGAGTGCTGGCCTGGGAATCGGAGCAGCTGAAAGCGGATCATGGTCCATCACACTCAGCCTGCACAGCAGGGTCTAAACTCCTGAGTGTGTTACGGGACTATGAGGCTGCACCAGTCAGTCAGGGTTACTGGCATGAAAGCCAGAACCTGGAGCTCATACTTTTGATACAGGAGACAGGGGAAGATTGGCACCCTTTAAAAAGGACTGCAAACCAGGCATACTGTGGGTCAGGGAGCTTCTACAGCTTGCCACCAGGAGATGTATTGGGAAAGATCCAGGGTTAGTGCCCTTCTCCAGACTTTGGGCACCCAAACCTAGGTTCTGTCTTGAGGGCTGGTGGTAACATTTTGTCTTTTCAGAACCAAACAAGGTTCATTGCATTGTTTGAAAGCAAAAAAAAAAAAAAAGAAAAGACATTGGTGATTTAAATTAGTGTTTTGAACACGTGCTCAGGAAACGAGACACATGCGTTTTAAGCCTTTCTCAGCTGGAGGATGTTCAAACCCACATCAGAGAGAATCAACAAGGAAGATCCTGTAGCCGGGGGATGAGAGAGTGCACTCAGGACACAGAGGTTAGTTCTGCTTACACATTGCAGTCTAGTCCTTGAATGAAAAGGGAAAATAATTTTGGGAACACAGTTTGGAGCTTCGCTGGCCTTCTGAGTCATCCTTCTCCCTGCCTGGTCTCTTCTTCTCTGCTTTGGAGAGCTGTGTTTGTACTGCCTCTGCCCAAAGGAGGTAGCTCCTTACCCTGAGACAGGTACTTAAAATTAGTACTTTGGAATAAAACTGCCCTAATAGAAACCTCACAGAGACAAGACACAGGTGCTTTGTAACTGAGTGCGAGTTACTGTGTTTGGCCACATGCTCACAGCCTTCATTTTACCTTCATCTATCACCTTTATGGTAAAAACCACTGGCACTTCACCTCCAATGAAATAGATGTCCTGAGCTCAGTGTCTCTGTGAAAACACCAGTGGTGGTCACAACATCGGTAGGCTTTCATTCCACAAATACTGATTTAAAAGCTGACTTGCAGTTCCTCTCTCTGGAACTAGCTGCTCAAACGGGCTGCAAAGCACCCAGATATTTTAAAAGAGAGTGGCCCCATTGGAAAAGCTCCTGCATGAAAGCCGCACTGTCAGCTGTTTGCACCTTCCCCAGCACAAAGACAGCAGAAACCTTGCCTTATAGTGGGGATAAACCCTGGTAGTGGTTTTCCGTGACCCTCGCTGGTCAGGCCAAAAGTGGGACCGTCTTTTCTGGTGTGGGAGGTCTGAGACCATGCCTGGAAAGGCACACATTTTCCTAGACTTAAATAACTGAAGGAGAAGAGAATTTCATCCAACAGCTATTTAGAATGAAATTCATAAGCAGATCTGCCTTTCCTCTGCCAAGGGTGTGATCTGTGGAACCAAGACATTTTAATGCAATTTTCATGCTACCGCAGGGTCTTTTAGAGCCCTGACTCCCACAGCCCAAGGAACATAGGACAATCCCAGAATGGATTAAAAGTAATAATTCAGTTTCTAGCTGTCATGAGCTAGAGAGAAGCTGGAAATTGTTATTTGGTTTTGATTAAAGGGTTCAAACAAGCAAAAGGTCATGGATACTTTCTTTTTTAATGTCATTATTTTAAAACTAGCCCCTTTATATAAAAGAAGAGCCTAGTGTGTGATTTCTGTACATGTGCAGTCAGCAATTCTGTGTCTAGGACTACCCTGCATATGCTAGCTCAGTTAGTGTGTGCTTCACCATATGCACACTTTAGAAATTAGGACGCTGTTGTCTAAACCTCCCCAGATCTGGCTGTACTGGATCTGTTCTGGAGATGTTTCTGGGCATTATTTGGTATTTGCATTGCAGACTGATGCTACCTGTGGTATCTCTATCTATAGAAACAGGCACTTTCCCAGATGTAGGATTCACTGTTCAGCTTGGCAATATGTGGGTTTGACATTTATAGCACCACAGGGGATTTTTAAGCTGAGTTCATTCCTGTAGTTGAAGCCTTTGAAATCTTTGGAACAACAGCCCAGAACAAGGTACAGGTAAAAGAGAGGCTGCCCAAGTAACAGCTGAACTTCAGTGTGAAGTGTCCTCCTAAGACAGGAACAATTTCAGGCAGGCTCTAAGTAGCACTTCATAGAAATAATATTTCTCCCATGACAGCAGGGTTTTTGTACTGTCATTGAGCTTTGCAAGGCTTGACATATAGACACGGGAAAGGCACAGGAAAGCAACAGATCTCCCAGAGCCCTACATACATGACCCTCTTCTTCCTCTTACTCCTAATTGTAAAAGGAGCAGGCAAGACTTGGTTTCTCTTCCCTCCCCATTTCTTCCTTAGTGTACAGAAAGTGAGTTGACTGAGCCAGTCTGGTCATGGAACAGTCACGAAAAAAAGGAAAAGTTGATGTAAACTGATGTATCCTTCTTTCCCGTAAAGAAAAGTAATGGTTTTGGAAAGTTATGCATTCATGATTCTGTACTTGAGAAAATAACCGATCCTCTGACATGGGAAGCTCACTTCCCCACTTCTAACACCTGTGCCAGGAAGGCAAGCCTTGTGCCTTGCTGTTTGCTCTGATGTTTGTGTGTCACTTAACCAGAACATTTGTGCCTTGTGCAGTGACTGTGCGGGAGTGCAAGCTCTCAGCCACAGAAACAAGTTCTGAGGCTGGAACACAAGCTCAGCTGTTGTCAGTACAAAGTAACATTTAATTAGCCTAGTAACTGTTACTGAGGAGCTCGTCTGAGCAACAAATGATCAAAGTGGATGTCTCTCCCCCATTTCATTGGTCTGGTTTAACTCCCTACAAAGGGATGTTTTGCACTCTGAGCATGGAGGGGGGTGTCCTTCTTTGAAGTTGTTTTCAAGTGCTTTTGGCAAAGCTGGTAAGAAGTGTGATGTTTTCTATCTCCTTCCCTTTGCAATAAAATTACCAGCTGCAGAGGCCAAAGCCTTTCCCTGAGAACTATGGAAGAGTGCAAAAGTCAGCTCCTCCAGCCTGTGCTGAACATCTTCCCGATAAACCTGCTCTGCTTTGATACTGGCTTTCTTAGGAGCCACTTATAGGTGTTCTTGCTCAAGCACAGCAAGTGACAGCTCAAGGGAGATGTTGCCCAAGGGGTCTGCAGTAAGCTGGGACCAGGAACCTGGGCCAGAGCTGAACCTAAGCTATGTTTTTAAAGTTTTGCTGTTGACAGCGCTTTCAGCCCCAGCCAGACCTGAAAGGGAACTGAGCTGGAGCTTTCGACGGCTCAACTCCCTGCTTAACATGCTGTCCCCAATGTGAAAGACAGTAGGTTTCAAATGGCATTGCTAAGTGTCACATAGTTCTACAGAGTTAGTTCTCTGTTTCCTGATCCAGAGAGAAGGAGAAGCAGCAGGGAGAAAAGGCAAAACCACCCTCTTCAGTGGCGGCACAAACTAATTAAAGTGATTAAAGTCATGCTGTAACTATGACCTTAGAAGACCTGCAGCAAAGACACAGCTCTTTATTCAGTCCCGAGCAGTGCATGTGGTTCAACGGGTAACTATTTAAGTAGTACTCCATACAAAGGATCATAATGTATTAAATCCAGCATTCTGGCAGGAACAAAGAAGACAAACACACACAAACTCCACAATAGTGACTTAAAACTTTTCTAAAAAAGAGGTTCATATAAAAATGAAGAAGCTGTTTGATAAGAAATTAAAAGGAAACTGAGGATAATATGGTAACAGGTATCACAGAGGTTGCTTAAGGACAACATTTTAGAAGCTGGGAATAAATGTCCCTCTCCAATGAATAAACACTCCAAAATACCCCGGATAAGCTAAATAAATCAGTGTCATTAAAGAGCAGAGGCTAACAAAAGTTCACAGAAAAAAGAGATAGGTTATATCAAGCAAGGAATAAAGCATGATGTCTGTCAAGTTAGATGTGAAAACAAAAAAAAAGTTGGATCAGCTAAGAGATTTTAAAGAGCAAGTCACTAAAGGCAAAAGCTAATATTAAATGTTTTAAACACATCAGAAGCAGGAAAATGTTAGTTTGTGTAATAAAAGCCTGCTGCACACCCACAAAGGATCACGGAGAGATGGGGTGAGGGGGTGGGGGTATATAACACCCTGCCTGGCTCCTCCCAGGGCTGTCCCAGGGACCATCAGCCCACCAAATGCCCATCTCCATGTGCCAGAGGAGCAGAAAGGCACAGGGCACGCAGGAGCCCTGTTGCATTTTGGGCAGTTGTTGTATCACCTGACCCCTCCTGGGAGGGGGAATCAGGAAAAGGAAAGGAGACCTGTGGGTTGAAATAATATCAGATTTAATAGAATAGTACTAATGAACTAATATTACCCCCCAATGCCTGTACAAGACACCAAGTTATACTCAGTTCCAGACAGCAGGCACAAGCTGTGAGGTCCTAGCAGTGAGGGCTGGTGCCAACACTGAGCATGACACCGAGAACACAGTGGTCGCAGCAAACACCAGGAGGAGGCCTCAGGTGTGGGACAACTGACAAGACAGACGGGACCCTCTCAGGAAGACAGCCATGGTAGAAGAAAATAATCCCCCAAACGTCTCGATTTATACTGGGGGTGATGTTTAGAGTATGGAATACTTGTGTTGGCCAGCATGGGTCAGCTGCCCTGGGCTTTGCCCCTTCTGGGCCACTGCACCTTCAAGGTTCAAAAATACCCTTGACCTTGGTGACTGTGGAAACCTGCACACCAGAGCTGGGGATAAACAGAAACAATGCATCTGATCTCTTGTTCTCACAGAACTGGGGTCTGCAGCCTCTCAGAATTGTGGTTTCTCTAAACAGAAAAACTATTTTAGAATTCTGTCCCAGCAAAACCAGGACAAACCCAAATAAGGGATCCCCAAAGAATAAGGGAGCAACTTCTCTGGGCCCATCTCAGGGCTGTCCCAGGAGGCCCTCAGTCCCAGTGTCCAGGCTTGAAACCCATCAGAAGGTGTCATCAGGAGCAGCTTTCCAGATCCACAGTGACTGTGGGTATCACTGCCTGGGGCTGTTGGACACTTTATAGAGCAGTGTATTAAGAGATGTTTAGGGGAAGGAACTAAAGGTGGGAAAAGGCAGGGATTTAGGTGACTTGGGATGCTTTGTGTGCATGTACCTACTGGGAACACGTTTTCAGCCTTGCTGCTGGTTTGACCTGGGGCATGGAGCTGTGTTGTAGCTTCACCTCTCTCGAGCTGTCAGATCCAGCATAATCTGTTTTCCTCTGACACAAACTGGCCAAAAAGTCTGCAGGATTGGTACAATATCAAGAAGTAAAAGGAGCAAACAAGACAGGTAACAGACCATGGCAATAAGGTTAACAGAAAAGCTTTGATGTCCACTGTGTTGGACTTTAGCCTTTCTTTATGGCAAAGGAACTTCCTAAAACTAAAAAATGAATAAATGAGACTTCAGAGCTGATAAAACAAATAATGATTGATTGGCAAGGCCAGAAGATATTGTTCACACCAGAGTTCTGAATATAGCTAGAAATCAGATTTAAAGTCATGAAACTACTACTTGGATATATAATCCATCCAGACATAATACCTCAGCTGTGGTGGTACAGGAAAGGAAGATGACAGATGTGATGTTAATTTTTAATTCAGCAAACAGATCAGCAATCCTCACTTCCCCACAGGAATGTGGCACAGGCTAAGACTAGAAGTAGTCACATAGACAAATATGATATGTTGGGAAAGGTCCCATCCTGCGTAGAGAAAAGGCATGATGTGTTAGATTCCTTTGAAGCTTTTAAAAATGAATTAAATTGCCAATGGGTTAAAATAAAGATAATTTTATGTATTAAGAACTGGTTGAATAATAGAAAAAAAATTTTCTCAGTGAAGAAAAGACACACCATCAGGAACCAGTGGTAGGGCACATTCTCTTCAGCATATACATAAACAATCAGAAGTGTGTGAACACTGAGGCAACAAAGTTTGTTGATTGTAAAAGATATTCAGATGAACTAATTCAGTCAAGATTCTCAAGGCACATAATGATTTACAAGCAGATCCTTAACAGTGAAAATGCACAAAGTAATAAAAATTTCAAGACATAACTAAAATATAACCCAGGTACAAATAAATAGCAGCTACAATCTGGATTTATAAATAGTCTCACCTTTGTCATTTTCAAGTAAAATCATATACAAACCTAATTGTTGTACTATAAATCAACATTATGAAGAAGCTGCTTATTGTATGTTATCCTGTCCCTTTAAGCTGGAGGCAGCTGGCCATGTGTGCTGGCTGAAATCCTCTATCAGATGTTATCTTATCTTAAATTGAACAACTTTACAGGGTCCTAGAAATAAAAGCTGTAGAGGGACTTCTGAGACCCATCAGTCCATTGACCTAAGGCTGCATCACCTGTACTTGAACCTTTCCTGACAGACTCGTGTTTCAAAGATGTGCAGCACTGGGGAACCCAAAAGGCTCCACTTTGTAACCCTTAATGTTGTAATGTTTTCCTTAATGAATATCTTTTGCAGTAATTTAAGCCTATTATTTTTCATGGTGAATATGGGAAACAGATTATTCATTTGCTTTGTACAGCAATCTTATATGGACTTAAGGACATAAAAGATCTTCCTGACTTCTTCAGTCTTCTTTTCATTTGGCCTGAGAACCCGGTTCATTCAATCTTTCTTCTTAAGTCACGTTTTCTAGATCACTAGTCTTCTGTGCCGCCCTTCTCTTCACTTTCTCCACCTGCAGGGATGTAAGCTGGACCAGCACAGGCAGTATTCCAGCTGAGTTGTTACCAAGCGCTGAGTAGGACAGATGGTCATTTCTTATGTCTTGCAGTCTACAGTCTTGCTTTTACAAGACTGATATTTGCTTTATTGCCACCAGAACAACACTGGTGGTCGGAGTTCAGCTTCTACTTTCAGCTTATTAATCCTTTCAGGTCATTTTCTGAAGAATGCTTCATAGCATTCCCAGCTATGATTTGTGACTCTAGAGATCTATGTACTTTTGATTCATTACCTAGTGACAGAACAAACCTAGAAAAGATTCCAAAGAAACCACCCCCAAATAGTGGACCACCAGTGGCTCCTCTCTAATCACATGTGCAGCCAGTTTTGTACTGGCCCTACAGTAGTTTTGTGTAGACCAGTGATTTTGAAATTTGAGCTTTGATATGGGCTACCTTTGAGGGGTTTCTGAAATGTGGCAAGGAGAAATAGTCAATTTTTCAGTAATTAAAAGTTACTATGGAGGACTGTAATCTTCCTCATGTATCTGCATTAGAAAAGACTGAAAACCACTTATCTAAACCATGCTTCCCTGAATTATAATGAGAATATCAAATGAAACAGCACTAAGGAAGGCCTTGGCTAAAATAATGGAATGCAGAAACTCTTGCTTTTGCCCTTTCCACAAGGCCTGTTATCCCTATGCAGAAGGGCAGCAAACTGGTTTAACATTATTTATACTTGACAAAACTATCTTAGCCAATATTCATCTTCTTTATCTTCCAAATATATTTTGTTCAATTTTTTCCATCAAGGTTTTTTCAGAGAAAATTTCCTTTTGTCAGTTGATAATTTCCCATCCCAATTCCACACTTTTTAAAGTAATTCACTACACTCTCGATTTTTTCATCTTCAGTTCCCTGGTGTGCCCTCTGTGAGTTTGCAGAGGTTTCATCACTCTGAGGTTACCTCCATCAGGTCTTCAGGATCTCTGGCTGAAGTTTATCAGTCCTAGTCCATTTGAAAACTTTTATATTATCTGAATTATTTCTATCTTGTTCTTTGCCTGTTTTAGAGCAAAAACTTTCTCTGTTGCAGCTGATACTGATTTCCTCACATACTTGCTTCAGATACTTTAACTCACTCACATGCAACCTAAAATGAGCAATATCAAAAGGCCAGAAAGGCAGTTTCACTATATTCCTAATCAAGACTCAGTTAAAAAGAGGTTGTAATAACTCAGTGAGGACCTGCCTCAATTCTTAGGCATTATACAATAACCAAACAGAGGGGAGGAATGCAGCCTTTACTCCAAAAGTACCTGGAATACAGACCAAGAACTCTCAACGTCCATAATAAAAACACATCCTACATCAACAGAAATCAAGCTGGTGGAAGAACCACATGTGTTTTAGGCAAGAGTTGCATGCTCCATAGAGAGAACCAGAGAGAGAACAAAGGAGGGTTCATAGCCAAACCACACGCAGCAGTCTATTTGCCAAATTCTTTGCCTGAAGATGACAACCAGAGAATGGACAAAACCCTTCACTGCTTTATCCCCCAGAGATTCCTCTGTTTCTCTTTAAGCCTCAGAATAAAGGCTTGGTGATATCTGAGTGGCAAAACTTTTCCCCAAGTCCCCTCTCATGGCCTGAGAAAAGACACTAACAGATCTTGTGAAACTCAAGTGGCAAACCACTAGTGCTGGGTTCCATCCTGGGAACACAACACCCTGAGTCAAGGATCAGTGTGAAGAGAATCAACTCCTGTACAATCCCTACTGGTCCAAAGCGGAGATATTGTGAGGATGTGGATGAGATCTGATGAGTCACCAGTGGACACACCTTCAGCAAATTGTAGGTCCAAGAAAAGATGATCTCCCAAGGCCCTTGACACTGCCATTTGTCTTCTGTGTCCCACTCTTTAGCCCACAGCAAGACAGAAGGGAGATGCTGCAGACATTTAGGGGGCTCGGGAGCCAAGCCCAGACCACTTAACACCAAATTTTGTCATCCCACACCTCTTATAATATGTGCTTTTTGTTACTTTGTACTCTTGGTAGTGCCTAAGGTTACATCAAAAGTGGATTTTGTTAGGTCTGTGGATCCCAGAACTTCTCCACAAAGTGCCAAAGACCCAGGGCTTTCTACTCCATGTGTTGCTTACAGAAAATTAATATTCACTTTCCTACTTCCTAGCACTGCTTAAATGAAGGAAAAGCCATACCTCAAAGCAAACCCATGTCTTTAGGAGAAATCCCAACAGTACCACAATCAAATGTTTTATATAAGTTGACTCTTAGAAAGTAATGGGAGGAAAAGGTTTGAAAGAAAACACAAGCTATGAAGTACCAATTCAAACTCTTGTCTATAGCTCTGTTAGAGACAACAAAGATAGAAAAGAATAAGAAGAAAAAATAAAAAAGGAAAGGCATTCCACTGGCTGAGATGGAAAGGCTTTCCAGCAAACAAGAGCCCATTCATGTCAGCATCAAATCAGCATGTTCTATTTCTGTGTTTTACTTTATAATTAATTTTCTTTATACCCACAGCATTTGAAGTTGAAATAACTGGGTCAGGAGACCAGATTTCCAAGGTTGGAATCCTAGTAAATACATCACTATCCATGAGGAAACACAAGCCCTTTCCCGAGACATAAATAACCCATTCTCATTTCCCCACACAGAGAGTTTCAGAGGCCCAGTGGTTAGCCAGGCACAAGGTCTGAGCAATTAGCACTGCAACGAGTTAAAAGCTACTACAGAAAATAAAGCCTATGACCTCTCAAATGTGGCTGGCATAGTTGTCACATCCTTCAAAACCTCTGGCCTGATGGCTTCTCTAAGGCTAGATTGAGTGCTGTTGTTCAGACAACTGCCTCTGAAGGGCTCGATATTCTGTTACCTTACAGGCTATTTGTAACCATTGATGTGAAGGTGAGTGGCAGAAACCAGGACAGCAGAATTAACTTCTCCTCTAATGACAGCATCTGAGGCCCACCTTTCCATCACCTAAGTGACTAAACAGTGCACAACAAAGTAATGATCCTCTGTACAAAAACTCAGAAAGTTTTTCCAAGGCATTGTCACATTTTCACCTTTTTTGGTAACGCAGCTTAGAAATTTGTAATACAGAAAATATTGGGAAGAGGAGATGAGAGAGCAGAGTGAATCTGCAAACAGCTCCTTTCTGTCTTTCTTTTACAAGATGATAGCCAAAGGTGTGAAAGAGGGAAATATTCAGTGAGATTTGGTTTGCTTAATCACAGATCTTTATTATAATATGCAAGAAGTGAACAGAACTTCAGTGCCTAGGGGATCTGAAATGA
>VZRW01005869.1:5251-25505 GCA_013398125.1 Aegotheles bennettii
GTGCCTTCTCTTCTCCAGGCTGAACACCCCCAACTCTCTCAGCCTGTCCCCAGAGCAGAGCTGCTCCAGCCCTCGCAGCATCTTCATGGCCTGCTCTGGACTCTCTCCAACACCCCTTTTCTTTTGCATTTTGCTGTTTGGGACCCTGTTTCGAATACCTGTCTTTTGTTTTAGTGAATATTGTTAAAAGACCAAGGCACCAGTAGAGCTGACTCACTCGAATTGTGACAGCAGGTTTGTTCTTCCCTATTTTAAGCCCCCTCTGTGAAGGATTTTCTTGGGGCATTGTGGAAAGGAAAACTATGGTACCCCACTTGCTGCCTTCATCTGACTTTAAACTTCTTCCACAAAACAATGTTGTTTCCTCTGAGTGGTTTCAGTGGTGGCTTAGTGTAAGGTTGTTCATGTTTCCTGGCTTTCAAATAAATCGGGAAAATAAATCTGATTTCTTCTGCGGCTCCAAGGTCTCCCTGGAGCCTTCTCCAGAAATTATGCTTGAGGAATACAGCCCTAGGATGATCTGAAATCCAGAGAAGGATGGGACTGGTTTGGCTGAGCCTGGATGAATGAATACATGAACGTTGCTCTAAAGTTAAGTCCTGTTGCCTTCAAAACTGTTTGGGTTTTTTTAGCCCTTGCAACCAGGTTCTGTGCAGAGTATCTGTGTGAGTCCTGCAGATCCTGGGTCCATAGCTGGTGCAGAGATGGTGGGCTTTCAGAGGCTGCTTTGCACCAAATGGGACAACCACCTCTCCTTTAGCAAGTGTTCAGTGGCTCTGACCTAGGAAACCTCCGAAGAGATGATTGTTTGAGGTGTGTGCATTGTACTGTCTATTGAAAGGGTGAAGCTGAAATACTGGGAAGAAAGATGGGGTCATCATACTGAGCCCTTCCTAATCCATCTAAGGGACACTACATCTCTGTTGGAATCTTCCACATTTAACTGTGTGCCTTGACCTCCCTGCATACGATGGTGGAGTAGTGGGATGCTCAAATCTTTGCTCCACCTGTGCAAACAACAGGTAAAGAATAAATCCCTTTATTTTTTGCTATTAAAAGCAGAGATGTGAGTTCATTCAGTGCTGACTTTTATACTCCATTGACTTTTATACTACATTGAGCCAGCAATGTGCCCTTGTGGCCAAGAAGGCCAATGGCATCCTGGGGTGCATTAGAAAGGGGGTGGTCAGTAGGTCGAGAGAGGTTCTCCTCCCCCTCTATTCTGCCCTAGTGAGGCCACATCTGGAGTCCTGTGTCCAGTTCTGGGCCCCACAGTTCAGGAAGGACAGGGGACTGCTTGAGAGAGTCCAGCGCAGAGACACAGAGATGATGAAGGGAGTGGAACATCTCCCTTGTGAGGAAAGGCTGAGGGAGCTGGGGCTCTTTAGCTTGGAGAAAAGGAGACTGAGGGGGGACCTCATCCATGGTTACAAATATGGAAAGGGTGAGGGTCAGGACGATGGAGCCAAGCTTTTTACAGTGGTGACCAATGATAGGACAAGGGGCAATGGATGCAAACTGGAGCATAGGAGGTTCCATGTGAATATCAGGAGAAACTTTTTCACTGTGAGAGTGGCAGAGCACTGGAACAGGCTGCCCAGAGAGGTTGTGGAGTCTCCTTGGCTGGAGACATTCAAACCCCGCCTGGATGGGTTCCTGTGTGATGGACTCTCGGTGACCCTGCTCTGGCAGGGGGGGTGGGCTGGGTGATCCTTCGAGGTCCCTTCCAACCCCTAGAATTCTGTGACTCTGTGATTCCATTTATTCCCTAAGCATATGCTTAAAGCATTTTTTTGTGTACCACAGAAATTAGTTTCAGTAAGGTGGAGTTTGAAGAGTTTTTTTAAATACCTGCCAGCAGAAAACTCTTGAGTTCAACCTTTTTCTCCAAGCTATTGTATGATTCTGACATGTATTTTATACTTTATAATTTTATACAAGAGCACGACCCCAGGCTGCTACCACATCTGTCTTGTGGTTTCCTACACACACATCTGCTGTGTGAAACGGTGGTCACTGGGGAGCACTGCCTGCTGGTAACTCAGCTTTGCAGACAGCATTAAGCAGATCAAGAAGAAAATATTTGACTGCAAGAATAAATCTACCAGTTTCTCTGAAGTCCAAATTGTTCACTGGAGACCTTCTAATGGAGGTGATGTGCAAGGAGGGTGCTTCAGTCTGTCTAAGGAGCACAACCCAAAGTTCTGGACAAGAGTTGGAGAACCACCACGATCAGGGAGAAAGCACTGGGGCACCATCTTGCCAGCCATGTGAATGACTGCTGAATAAATGCTTTCAGTGAACAGTCAATTGGCTCTGAGCAGAACGGAGTGTGAAATTGGTCTGGGCTGGTTCTGTTCTTGAAACTGAATTAACCCATGGGCTTTGGTTGAGAGGAGAGTGAATTTGACTCATAGTTTCCCACTCATGCAAGCTGGGGACTAGAAAATGTCTTATGAGGAATGGCTGAGGGAGCTGGGGGTGTTCAGCCTGGAGAAGAGGAGGCTCAGGGGGGACCTCCTGGCTCTCTGCAACTCCCTGAGAGGAGGTTGGGGTGAGGGGGGGGTCGGTCTCTTCTGCCGTGCCCACAGGGAAAGGACGAGAGGGAACGGCCTGAAATTGCAGCAGGGGAGATTCAGGTTGGCCATGAGGGACAATTCCTTCCCTGGGAGGGGGATTGGGGGTGGGAATGGGTTGCCCAGGGAGGTGGTGGAGTCCCCGTCCCTGGAGGTGTTCAAGAGGCGTCTGGATGTGGCGCTGGGTGCTGTGGGTGAGTGGGGATGGAGGTGGGGGTTGGACTGGGTGAGCTTGAAGGGCTCTTCCAACCTCAAGAATTCTATGCCTTTGGGTATTTCCAAGTGGAGAGACACCTTTCCATTCCTTTGTTGCATTTTCAGGCACAGATGTGTTGAGGCAAAGGGAGCTGTTGTACTCCAAGACATAGGCAAGAACATGATATGAATCATGTAAGGGACCAGCAAGCTCAGTCTGCTCCTAGAAGTTGTCCAGCATCTGTTATATTGGAGACTTGGCTAAACTGGGTGTGTTAGTGCCTGTCTCTGGCAATAATTCTGTTGCTGGAAATGCAAACATCTGTATGCAGTTCTGCCTGTGGCTTCCTAATTTGAGGTTGGGGGAGGTCACGTTCCACCTTTTTCCTGTCTCACCTCCTGCAAGCTCAACTTTAAACTAGGTTGGGCTGTGGTCACAGCCTGCTTCCAGGCTGCTGCCATGTGATTTATTAGCACTATTTTTTTTTCTCATCTGGTTTTGTGCAATAGTTACATTAGGCAGGACTTCTGTGGGGGTCCTGGGCTGGAGAAATCAGTTCTGACGTTGTTTCCCTAATGGATTAACCATTGGCAGAAAAGCTTTGCTCATCAAAGATTCATGCTGGTTGGAAAAAATGTTCCTAATGCCAGGCAGGAACTGGCTCCATCTTTTTATCCTCTCAATCATTTGTGTTACTCCCTGGGCTACTGGCTGCAGCCAGAAAACACTTTGGGAAATGCCCCCTGTGATATGAGACAAGTAATTGAATTTTCAGCTGTCTTTCAGGCATGGGTTGGTGGTGCTGGCAGTCCTTGGGTTTTCAACATCTAATGGAGATCATTTGGAGCTCGGATGTCGAGGGAGATGATGGAAGATCCTTTGGTTGAATAATTCAGGCAGAATGAAGACCAGTGGGGAATAATTTTGTTCTTAGAAATTACAGTCCATGTGTGTGAGATTGCTGGACAGCTGTGCCCATCAAGGAGGTGGGGCTTGGGGCCACCTTGCTTCAGTGACCGAAGATCAAGGTTTAATCTAGCTTTGTCTTTTATTCGTTGTGCGTTTCCTAATAAAACATAAGCAATTTGGTATTAAATGCAGCAAGAAAATTCAGAAGATTTGCATCCCTTAGGGAGTCGACAGCTACTGCTTGTGCTTCGCCTTAGAGCTTTTGCTTTTCCTTTTATTTGCCTCTTCCAATCGCTGCAGTGCTGGATCAAGTCCAAGGCGAGTCTTCTCTTGAGCTTGTAGACTTGAACAGCAGATGCACCTCCTACCTCTGAGCTTCCTTGCCTGTTTTTTTTTTGGCTGGGAGGGAACAAAACGTCCTTCTGCCTCTCTGCAAAATGCCAGCTAAGATATTCACTGAGCGGATTCGAAGCGTTAATAACCCGACTGCTGAGGAGTGATTTTTATCCCATCTATCAAAAATAAATCGGAAATACGGCTTTGCAGGAGCTATATTTAGAAGCTCTATCAGTCCCACTGAAATGGGAGACGAGGTCCCGCAGATTATTTGGATATTTCCTGTGACAAAGGAACCTGGAATGTTTGGATGGGCGTCCTGCAGGCGGTTGACAGCCCCGCGTTTGGCTGAGGGTTTGTAAATCAGGCTTTACTTTTCCATTGCCCTGTGCTTTACGAGGGCAACCTTGGCTGTATTGTCACTCTGAACAATAAGCAGGTGTCT
Source organism: Aegotheles bennettii (assembly GCA_013398125.1). NCBI lineage: Eukaryota > Metazoa > Chordata > Aves > Caprimulgiformes > Aegothelidae > Aegotheles > Aegotheles bennettii. The sequence goes on from VZRW01005869.1 coordinate 9,714, forward strand.
TATACCTAAAATGCCTTGATATAATTACTCATAATTATGACCCATGACTGCTGTAGCTATTTATTGAGATATTAGGCATCTTTTCCTCACCATCTGTTTCTCACTGGAAAAAATTGGGTGCTCTGAGAGGCACTAAAGAGCTTGGGGGCTGAAAAAGCCCAGCTAGCAAGTAAAGTCAGAACTATGGCCCATTGTAGACCATTCATCACCCAAAACGTCTACCTCAACAATGCAATCTTCTGCTTAAGGATTTTGGTGTCAAAGCCCACAGAGATGACAGATGCCTTTTCAGTGGCTGTGCAGATAACTTTCCTGCTGTGGGTTTTGTTGCGCAAGCAATTATACTCTTGCAGGGAGAAGGAGAGAAATGGTTTGGAAAGCTGTCTTTTGGGGAGGAAAAAAATTAAATTAGTGTAAAATCAAATATTTTTTTTTCTATTTACCATGCATTTGTCTCCCCTCGTTGTTCCTTCAAGATATTTGTCATGATCTGAACAGAGTTGGAGGAGAAAAAATTGCTTCTGATAGCAATGTGGTCAGCAGTCCTTAGAGCCTCTTGACTGTCTGCCAAGGTTCCCTTCCATCAAGTAACAAGAAAGAGATTCAAGAGCTGCTTTTAAACTTCTGAAGTGGAAAAAAAAAAATTGCCTGTGGCAACCTGCATGCCCAACCTGGCTGCTCAACCTCTCTGCAAGACTCTTTTCACTTGAGGAAAGTACCTTGACCCTTCCACGTATTGAGCTGTTAACACCTGGATGTGCTTCACCTCCCTGCTTCTCTCCTGCCACTTCCACTGAAGTTTTTATTAGGGATAAGATACCCAATGAGGGCTTCTTTTGACCTGGTTTAATGCTTACCTAGGAAGGGCTGCTGCATGCAAAGGCTTGAACTGATCTCTGGAACCTCTAGCTATTGACTCCTATTATCCTTACTCTGGTACTCCAGCTTCTACTCTTGTACGTTGAGGATACTATTGGCCTGTCTGCTGGGTTACCTTGTGCCTTCAGGAGCTTCATACAAACCATAACTTGCTGTGGATTAATTGGTATGGGAAGGGTGAAGCACCCTCCAATGGATGTGGCAACCCATGGCTGTTACACAAGGCTGTGCTGGGACAGCTGGGCTGATACCCACACTCTTCAGATCATGGCCCTGTCTCTCTTGATGTCTGGTAAGAGATAAGAATAAATTAATGCTGTATAAGAAACAGCCCATGGGGAAACAGCTTTATTCCCATTATTCATCATGGGGACCACTAATGGAAGCTGGGGAAGGGCCTGGAGCACAGGTCTTATGAGAAATGGCTGAGGGAACTGGGGGAGTTCAGCCTGGAGAAAAGGCAGCTAAGGGGAGACCTTCTCACTCTCTACAGATCCTTGAAAGGAGGTTGTAGTGAGGTGAGGGTTGATCCTTCTCCCAAGTAACAAGCGATAGGACAAGAGGGAATGGCCTCAAGTTGTGCCAGGGGAGGTTTAGATTGGATATTTGGAACAATTTATTCATGGAAAGTGCTGTCAGGCCCTGGCCCAGGCTGCCCAGGGCAGTGGTGGAGTCCCCATCCCTGGAGGGATCTCAAAGCCGTGTAGATGTGGTGCTGAGGGCCATGGTTTATTGGTAGCCTTGGAAGCGCTGGGTTCATGGTTGGACTCGATGATCTTAAAGGTCTTTTTCAACCAAAACATTTCTATGGTTCTGTGAAAGACCAGCCAGATAAATTGCCTGGTACAGCTTTCTAAAAGAAGAGAGAGAAGATGGTATGCCAGGGTCTGAGCTGTAAGGGTGGGATGTTGCTGTGATCTTCTCTCCTCTTCCCCCTATTGCATAGCTTCGTGGGTTGGGTTCTCCTCCTGCATCTCTGATTCTCAGCAAGGGGCTAAACAGTCTAGAGAGCGCCACTGCCTTCCTGGCAGGATCATCCATGAATTGGAGGTGGGTTTTAAGGTTTGCAGCACTAGTTGATGAAACCAAGCACGAAGTGGAAATAATTGATGTCCTTTCCCACCCTGCTCTGTGCAGGAAGGAGGTGGCACATCCACGAAACACCAGTGCACGCAGAGCCCTGCAGCTGTGTGCCTCTGCCATTGCACCCCTTCTCCCTTAGCTGCAAAAATCAACATTTACACCCAAAGAGGTCAGTCCTGCTCTTACCGAGACGTTTGTCGTGCTCCAGTGGTCACAGCATTTTTGGCTTCTCTTTAAAGGAGCCTGGTTTTATGCCAATAAAAGCAACGTTGTGAGCAGTTCAGTTTTTAAAAAAAAATGGTGAAGAGTTGAGGAAGTGACCAATGAATGAATATATATATATCTGTATATATTTTAGTCCTCCAGTCATGTTAAATCTATGGTAGTGTGTGGGAGAGCTCAAACTCCACTGTTATTTATTGCAGAGGGTGGATTGTGACTTGACCTATGTCAGGGAAAGACGTTCCTTTGCTCCATGAGAAAGTTGGGTGAAGGCTAATTGAATGCAGGCTTTATACCTTGGTATGATGCAGATTGTGCCTAATTTTGGGCTGAAGCAGATGACTGCCTTAGTCTCCTTCACAGCAGGAGGGAGGTTGTGTGTGGTTTTGATAGGAGCATCTTTTGGGATGGTGGTGTTGACACTGCGGGCAGTGCCTGTGTCACGATCTATTCTTGTGCTTGGAAATAGTTTTTATTAGCACGTATCCTGGATGTGAAGCCAAAAGCTATGTTGTTTGTTGACTATAAAATCCCAGGCTGCAAAACAGTGATGCTTTGGGAATTCTTCCCCTGAGCTGTTTTTTCCCATGCACGGTATCTGTCTGGTCCATCCATCTCATGGCTTCATGTCCAACTTGCTAAATGCCTATGTTGGGTTGTGCAAAGAGATTGCATGGAAGGAGTTTGCTCATGCAAAATGCCCAGTGGAGGAGCTGCAAGATGAGCACTTTTGCCTGGCATGTTTTACAGCCAGTGAGTGGTGAACCAGGAGAAATCTTGAACTTTGACTATCTGGGTTATTTTCAGTGTGAATTCTTTTCAGCTTCCAGGAAATGTCCTCTTCAGGTTACTACTCCTCTTGCTGTACTCCTCAAGTACAGCAAGGCACAGAAACGGTGTTATGGCAGACTTGCTATTTCTGGAACGCTTTCCATTGGAGGAATTGAAGTGTGTTAATCAATGTGCAGGTCTTGATGAGAAGGATAATTATTCCCACTTTTTACAGATTGAGAATATGAGAGAGATTGAAATGCCTTTTCTGAAATTGCAGACAATTTTATGGTGAGGAGGTGAACAGAGCTTTCTCTCCAAAGAGCATCCTCCTAGCATGCCTTGGTTGTCTCCAAGGGCGTCCACTGGTCATCCCAGCTGGAATGTTGTTTGCTCTGATTCAGGAAAGATGAATCAGGAATGTCCCTCCCGTGGGGACCCAGTACATCATCTCGCTTGCTATGTCCACTGCTTATTGTGTGTCATTGTGGTTTTGCTGCAGATGATCACATGGCAATAAATGAAGACATGAAAAGTAGATTGAATTGGGCAGTTTTAATCCCAAAATTTGGGATTTTGAACAGTTGGTGTGCTGTTCAACCTCGCAAAACCTTGTTCAACCCATAGAGCAATCAGGCTCTTGCTCCTGCTTAAAAAGGGATGAAATCAACTTGTTTCTCTTGTCTACACATTGGCTCCTTGCATGTTGGTCATGGTGATGGATACGGAAAGGAAGTAGCTGCAGGGGGATCTCGTGGCTTCCCTCTAGACAAGCGTGGCAGAGTTGCTGTTATATAATTCAACTTTGCTGTGTCAGAATGATAAACACCACAGAAATACAGCAGTGATGTGTGACTTGTCCGAGCTGCTGGAAAGTGCAAAGGAAGCTCTTGTGTAAGTCAGATCTTCAGCTTCTTTGCTGCTGCTTTCATTAGCCAATAATTTTTGCTTATTGTAATTTTTGTGCCTTCCAATCAGTGATTTCTGAATAACACAAGAATTCGGGTATCTCCTGACTTAGAGCTTTCCTTGCTGGGCTCCAGCCAACCCATGGGGCAGGAGGGTCTGCCCTTCCAAACGCCTTTTTAAGCTGTTGTTGCCTGTTGCTTGTGACTCTGATGGAAAGAGAAGAGCGAGCTTATGTGGACTTCCACATGGGGAAACATTCTGGTTTTCCTTTTGGCACCACTTCTGTTGATGCTCCTGGTTTAGCTTTCTATTCCTGCATCTACTGGCATGGGCATGGCCCTCTCTGCAGGTGGACCAAAAGGGCCACTGCAAGACAAGCTTGGCTTTGGAGATGGCAGGTTCCAAATGCATGGCTTTGTCTGGAGGTACAACATGTTGGTATCTGTTGTTCACATGAATCAGGGAGCCAAGCAGGATTTTCATAGACCCAAATGGTGTCTGATCTGGGGTTTAATACAGGAATCTTCTCAGACTGTCACTGCCAGGGTGAGCTTCCTGGTCATTCTGGGAACATCTGGTCCTTCTTCCTGTGCTTCTCTCCTTTGACTCTCTCCTTTCAAGTTGAAGACTATTTCATAGAATCATAGAATGGTTTGGGTTGGTAAGGAGCTTAAACTCATCCAGTCCCAACCTCCTGCCATGGGCAGGGACACCTCCCACCAGACCACGTTGCTCCAAGCCCCATCCAACCTGGCCTTCAACACTGCCAGGCAGGGGCAGCCACAGCTTCTCTGGGCACCCTGGGCCAGGCTCTCACCACCCTCACACCAAAGAATTTCTTTCTCACATCCAATCTCGACGTCCCCTCTGGCAGTTTGAAACCATTCCCCCTCAACCTGTCTCTCCATGCCCTTGTCAAAAGTCCCTCTCCAGCTTCTCTGTAGGCCCCCTTTGCCTTTCCTTTTGAGGGAAGGTGGAAGACCTCATGTTGATATCAAGAATGGCACCCATTGCCTCTTTTACTGTCCAGACTTTTGTTTTCCAGCACTGACTGATGGTGCTCTCACCCTTTCAGCCAGCAAACAACTCACTGGGGCTTTTTTTTGTGCCAAGCATCACGACAAAGTAGCATGTTCAGCCTTTGGTTTGCAGACGTTTGCTGCCAAGAGTGAGATACAGCAAGGGAAAATTGTCCAAGGAATCAACTTACTGGCTCTCTCTTCTCCTGGTCCTGTCCTTTGCCCTTGAATCCATCTGACATCTGTGTCAGACTATTTGGGACAGGAGCATTTACTTCCTATTTAGTTCCTGTGAACTCTCCTGCAGTACAGGAGGTCTCTTTAAGTAGGGATAAATATTCAGTATTTATCCTATTTACCAGTCTTCTTAATGAAAGCTGCGCTTATGAAACTCATAAACACCAAAGAGGAAAGAGGTGGAGGCACGTCAGAGCTGGACAAACTGCAAGAGGACAGAAATAGGATCAGCAAAGGCTAATGCAGAGCTTCTTCCTCTGGCATGAGTGATCTGTTGAGACGCAGGGTGGTTGGGTTCACAGAATCACAGAATCCTAGGGGTTGGAAGGGACCTCGAAGGATCATCCAGTCCAACCCCCCTGCCAGAGCAGGGTCACCTAGAGTCCATCACACAGGAACGCATCCAGGCGGGGTTTGAATGTCTCCAGCCAAGGAGACTCCACAACCTCTCTGGGCAGCCTGGTCCAGTGCTCTGGCACTCGCACAGTGAAAAAGTTTTTCCTGATATTCACATGAAAGCTCCTGTGCTCCAGTTTGCATCCGTTGCCCCTTGTCCTATCATTGGTTGTCACTGTAAAAAGCTTGGCTCCATCGTCCTGCCCCTCACCCTTTACATATTTGTAACCATGGATGAGGTCCCCCCTCAGTCTCCTTTTCTCCAAGCTAAAGAGCCCCAGCTCCCTCAGCCTCTCCTCACAAGGGAGATGTTCCACTCCCTTCATCATCTCTGTGGCTCTGTGCTGGACTCTCTCAAGCAGTTCCCTGTCCTTCTTGAACTGTGGGGCCCAGAACTGGACACAGGACTCCAGATGTGGCCTCACTAGGGCAGAATAGAGGGGGAGGAGAACCTCTCTTGACCTACTGACCACCCCCTTTCTAATGCACCCCAGGATGCCATTGGCCTTCTTGGCCACAAGGGCACATTGCTGGCTCATGGTCATCCTCCTGTCCACCAGGACCCCCAGGTCCCTTTCTCCTACACTGCTCTCCAGCAGGTCAGCCCCCAGCCTGTACTGGTGCATGGTGTTGTTCTTCCCCAGATGCAAAACTCTGCACTTGCCCTTGTTGAATTTCATTAAGTTTCTCCCCGCCCAACTCTCCAGCCTATCAAGGTCTCTTTGAATGGCAGCACAACCTTCTGGTGTGTCAGCCACTCCTCCCAGTTTAGTGTCTTTGGCTTTGCTGATGTTGCCTGGGGGTTTTTAATGACTACAACGCTTTCTAGACCTGATATAGGACTCGTCTAGCCAAATGTCATATTTCCAAGTGGGGTCAGAAGCAGACAGCTGGGGCAAGACCTTCCAAAACCCCCAGGATGTACACAAAATGATCCTCCCTGTAATCAGTTTTTCTGGGATTTCTTAAGGACGAGGTGGCACAGAGGCCATCACATTTAATAGCCTTCATTGACTAGTCTTAGTTAACTTACATAGTCCTTTTTAAATGAAACCTGCTTTTATTAAACCTATTTTTAACCTTAAAACCCATCGCCCCAGGATGTTAGTGCTTTAATTAAAGTCAACCATAAGCTGCTTGCAAGTCAACAACTTCACGTGCCTGCGAAAAGGGCTGGCATGAGACTGGGGTGTGTTAGCAGGAACAGCATCCTCAGGAGGCATCGAGGATGCAGTCCTCCTGCTGCTTGATGCTGATGAGAGCTCAGCAGGGCTGCTGTGCCCAGCAAGGTGCTACACTTCAGGCAAGGCTTGGACCTCATGCAGTCGGTCTGTGCAAGAGCAATGGGCTGTATTTTATCTTTTTATTTATTTCAGATGAGCCTCATCAGTAGAGAGGGAAAGAGCTGGAGCTACTTAGACTAGAAAAGATAGCTGCCTTCCCTTTAGCTTCCAAATATGCAGAGTTTGCCATGAAGGGAAAGGGAATAGTGCATCATTAGCATCAGAAATAGGTTTATAATGCACCAGAGGGGACGCTGGTGCAGTACTCGAATCCTTCCATTCGTATGGAAGCACTGGGCATCACTGCTGTTTGGGAAAGATACAGTAGATTAAAAACACATTGTCAGGAGCTGTGAGAGTAGAGTAGTTCATGCTGCGAGGGATAGATTGGGAAACTCCTATTGCTCTGTCCTGTTTTCTCATGAATTAGAGGCGCCCTGAGGGATTTGTGTTTACCTCTGCGCTGAATGAAAGAGGGAGGATGTAATTGCAGGAGGCAGAGCTGGTCCAGGACATTATTATTGCTGCAGAAAGTCCCCTGGGACCATTAACAGCCAGAAACAGCCCCAGCTCCAGCTGTGCACCATCTCTGGAACAGCACAGGAATTCCCATCGAGAGCTGCCAGCATTTTTTATGGTGCTTGTAGCTGCTGGGATAGAGTCTCCTCTGTTCAGTGAATTACACCTAGAGAGAAACTGAACCACTGTAATGGCAGAGTGGGAAGGGAAGGAGGGGCAGGCAAGTATGGGTTATCCTTTAGTTTGGATACCTGTATCCCTTTGCTTGCCACCTGGGCAAACAAAACTGCTGGATTGCTCCTCACCTTTGCAAAGCTGCAAGCCCCGAGGCCTCAGAGGAATTAGTCCTGCCTGGTTACCCTTTCTGGTTGTGTTTTTGGAGGCTGGGAGCTGAGGTGTTTTACAGAGACTAATAACATTATTTTTAGAGATTTGGCTCGCTTTTTGTTGCATCTGTTGATCCACAGTTCAATTACGGCAGCCCCAGCAGGAACACATATTTCAATAATATGTTCTCTGCCACTTTCTTTGACCTGCTAAATTGTATTGTAAATGGAGCATGTCACAGCTCAGAAATCTCATTCATGGCCTCCCCTAATAAAGTGTGCACAGAGCTATTACCCAGTCTTTGCAATAATCAAATAAGATATATCTGAGATGTGCAATGACTTATTTTAGGAAGCATCTGGTTAGCTATCAAAGCCTCAGCAGCCAGAATCATTGAATCATAAAATGGTTTTGGATTGGAAGGGACCTAAGTTCATCCAACCCCACCCCCTGCCATGGGCAGGGGCACCTCGCACCAGACCACCTTGCTCCAAGCCAACGTGGCCTTCAACACTGCCAGGGAGGGGCAGCCACAGCTTCTCTGGGCACCCTGGGCCAGGCTCTCACCACCCTCACACCAAACAATTTCTCCCTCACATCCCATCTCCATCTCCCCTCTGGCACTTGGAACCCGTTGCCCCTCGTCCCATCACTGCCTGCCCTTGGCACCAGTCCCTCTCCAGCTTTCCTGGAGCCCCTTCAGGCCCTGGAAGGTGCTCCAAGGTCTCCCCGGTGCCTTCTCTTCTCCAGGCTGAACACCCCCAACTCTCTCAGCCTGTCCCCAGAGCAGAGCTGCTCCAGCTCTCGCAGCATCTCCGTGGCCTCCTCTGGACTCTCTCCAACAGCTCCTTGTCCTTCTGCTGTTGGGGACTCCACAGGTGGCCCCAGCACTGCAGGGGGGGTCTCCCAGAGCGGAGCAGAGGGGCAGAATCCCCCCCCTGGCCCTCCTGCTCACGCTCTGGGGATGCAGCCCAGGATCCCGGGGGCTTCCCGGGCGGCCAGCGCCCACGGCCGGTTCATGAGGAGCTTCTCCTCACCCAACACCCCCAAGTCCTTCTCCTCAGGGCTTTTTCTCAATCCATTCTTCACCGACTTGTAGGAATGCTTTTTTCTTCCTTACTTCATTGTCTGTTAGACCAAATTTCTTCCTTTTTCTTCCCATTTATTTGTTGGCAGGTGCCTCTCATGCAAGACCACAGAGTCTCACCTGGGAGTAGTGAATCAGCCCAAATTTTTACAGTGTTAATGAAGTGGCTGGACTGGCTCAAATTGGTTGCATTGACAGATGTATCCATCCAATCAATGCACCTCCTCCTGCATGGAGAGGTCTCTAGCTCATGGGAAAAGTCCCATGCCTTATGAGATTTAAATTACTGAATAGGAATGGGGAGAGGGAAGTTGAGGATGAGGAGTGAAAGAAGCAAATGCTGCAGAATGTGTTCAAGTGGAGTTTTACACAAGATGCTCATGGTCTTGGTTGTTAGGTGGAGAGATAATGAAGCCTTTGGACAGGTGACAAAGTACTGTGAGAGCTGACTGATGTGCTCTGGAGTCCTGTCGATGGCTGCCTCCTCTCTCTTGGGTTCATGAATCTTAAATCCAACAGAAGGATGAAAGCCTAAACCCTCTACAGCCCCTTTGGGGTGGGGGAATTGAAGCCCAGGCACCTTGATCCAGTTCGTGGTGTACATCAAGTCTGGTAGGTCAACATCAGCTAGTCAAGTGTATTGATTTGCTCTCTGAAAGGCTTCAAATCCTTGATGTGCAAGGTACTTTCCCTTTATTCTATCCCTCTGCAAGATGAGATGAAGCTATTGGATGCACTTTTGGCAGTGAAGGCTGATTGCAGCCTGGGCTGTAACAGTGAGAGTGCAGCCAGCAGCTTGAGGGACATGGGTTTTCCTCTCTGCTGACACTTGAGAGATCACATCTGAGCACTGGGTCTGGTTTGAGGCTCTCCAAAACTGGGCAGGCAGTAACAGACAGACTCCAAAATGGTTGGACCTGGAGAATGAGACACACAAGGAGAAGCTGAGAGCTGAAGTTGTGCAGCAGGAGAAGGCCATGGTCTAATGGTCCAATGGTCTGATGGTCCAATGGTCAGGAATATGATGGGATAAAGGTTGGACTTGATGACCCTAGGGGTCCCTTCCAACCATAATGATTCTATGATCCTAAGGAGGGGATCTTGCTGCTCTCTGCAACTACTTGAGCCAGCAACTGCAACTATGTGAGTCTGCAACTGTATGAGCCAGCAGTGTGCCCAGGTGGCCAAGGAGGCCAATGGCATCTTGGCCTGTATCAAGAACAGTGTGGCCAGCAGGAGCAGGGCAGGGATTGTCCCACTGTGCTGGGCACTGGTGAGGCTGCCCCTCGAGTGCTGGGGTCAGCTCTGGGCCCCTCACTGCAAAAAAGCCCTCGAGGGGCTGGGGGTGTCCAGAGAAGGGACCAGAGCTGGGGAAGGGCCTGGAGCCCAGGGCTGATGGGGAAGGGCTGAGGGAGCTGGGGGTGTTCAGCCTGGAGAAGAGGAGGCTCAGGGGGGACCTCCTGGCTCTCTGCAGCTCCCTGAGAGGAGGTTGGGGTGAGGGGGGGGTCGGTCTCTTCTGCCGTGCCCACAGGGAAAGGACGAGAGGGAACGGCCTGAAATTGCAGCAGGGGAGATTCAGGTTGGCCATGAGGGACAATTCCTTCCCTGGGAGGGGGATTGGGGGTGGGAATGGGTTGCCCAGGGAGGTGGTGGAGTCCCCGTCCCTGGAGGTGTTCAAGAGGCGTCTGGATGTGGCGTTGGGTGCTGTGGGTGAGTGGGGATGGAGGTGGGGGTTGGACTGGGTGAGCTTGAAGGGCTCTTCCAACCTTGATGATTCAATGATCCTACCTAAGGAGTGGTTGTAGAGTAGAAAACAGAGACGGGCAAAAGGCAATGGACACAAGCTGTATCAAGGGAAATTCCAGTTAGATTTTAGGAAAGTTTCTTCCCATGAGAGTGGTGAAACCCCGGAGCAGGACCCAGAGGAGGAGGGGAATTTCCATTCAAACCTTGCTGGGACATTGTCCTGAGCAACCTGACCTGAGCTGGCCCTGCTTTGGGTGGGAGTTCAGAGCAGAGCCTGCCAGGGGCCCCTTGCTGCCTGAGTTATTTTATCTTTAAATATTTATTGGGGTCTACATTTGATCTTTGACACCGTGGTCAGAGCTAATGAGCTCAACATCGACTGGGATGGGAAAATTGTTCCCGTTTCTAGCACACAAATGGCTGTTTTAAGGGCTGTGCATTCACCCACCATGAGTTATTAATGAAATGTTGTAACTTCACTGCAGGAACTGAAGTATTGTGCAGATTGACAAAATGCTCCAGCTGATATTTGTCCTTTTTTATCCTCAGTCCCTGGTCCTAATGGGCACAGCTGGGACACGCAGCCACCTCTGATCTTCGGAGATGATTTAATAACTTGCTTGAAGAAGATTTTCTTTTGTTTGCTGAAATGAGGTCCAATTGGGTAATCTGGAAACAAAAAATCATGCCTTTGATTTTTCTTTTGTAGTCACTGAGTAAATGTTAACTTGCCTCCTTTCAGCACTGAGCTAATACTGATAAATGCCTGCAGGAAATTGATTCTTGAAAATGTCAGAAAATGGTGTGGTGAAGGCTCATTAGTGAGCTCTTTATTGTATCTGGGGGTGAATCTGAATGTCCTGAAAACATACTTGAGTACTGCTGGTGATCCAGTTTGAGTCCAGCCCTTGTATTTGCTCTTGAGGTGGAGAGCAGTTATTTAGGACTATGTGGCCTTGATCCTTCAACAAAATCCATTTGTGTCCTCATAGAATCATAGAATGGAATCATAGAATCATTATGGTTGGAAGGGACCTCCGGGGTCATCAAGTCCAACCTTTATCCCATCATATTCCTAACCATTAGACCATCAGACCATGGCCTCAAGTGCCTCATCAACCCGTTTGTTGAACACCCCCAGGGACAGTGACTCCACCACCTCTCTGGGCAGCCCATTCCAGTGCCCAACCACCCTCTCAGGAAAGAACTTCTTCCTAATCTCCAACCTAAACTTCCCCTGATGGAACTTGAGGCCATTTCCTCTCGTCCTGTCATCAGCAATTCAGGAGAAGAGACCAACACCAGCTTCACTACAACTTCCTTCAGCTCCAAAGATGTCATAGAATCCCAGAATGGTTTGGGTGGGAAGGGACCTTTAAAGCTCATATAGTCCAACCACTCTGCCATGGTCAGGGGCACCTTCCAACCAGACCAGGCTGCTCAGAGCCCTGTCCAACCTGACCTGGAATGTTCCTGTCCTCAAGGCAGGTGCCTGGGGTGGTGGATATTTAGGGGCACAAGGATGGTGTGCCCTGCAGGAAGATAAAACACCTTTTCTGTCCTGCTGCATTTGCAAGCTTGAGGGCCTGGTTGTGTTGGATGTCTCTGTGAATGCTGTCTGAACATGAAGCCTTCAGCACAGAGATTTACAGTGTCTTGTGATGGGGAGATGGAGATGAGATTCACCCACAGGTCACTTAGCTGCTCTGGTTAATATAGTGTAGCTCTTCTGAAAGTTCTATGTTGAAACTGGTAGGTGCTTTCTTTTGCAGTGAAGACTTAAATTCAAAAGAAGCGATGGGAAAGGGAGTGTTTAGATATGTAGTGATGTGGCCAAGAACAGAGAGACCTCACCATAGTCCAAAGGAACCCAATGGGCATCTGGACATCCAATCTGTGTGGAACTTTGGAGGTAGTAACATAACTTGTTTGAAGTTCCTGCTTGCTTTAGTGATTTTTATATGTACTTCTAATAAAATTGAGTAATCCTTGTTTGCTGCTGGACGTTGGCCAAAAAGGCCAAAAGCATCCTGGCTTTTATCAGAAATACTGTGGCCAGCAGAACTAGGGCAGGGATTGTCCCCTTGTACTCAGCACTGGTGAGGCTGCTCCTCAAACCCTTGGTTCAGTTCTGGGCCCTCATGACAAGAAGGACATTGAGGGGCTGGGGGTGTCCAGAGAAGGGACCAGAGCTGGGGAAGGGCCTGGAGCACAGGGCTGATGGAGAAGGGCTGAGGGAGCTGGGGATGTTCAGCCTGGAGAAGAGGAGGCTCAGGGGGGACCTCCTGGCTCTCTACAACTCCCTGAGAGGAGGTTGGGGTGAGGGGGGGGCGTCGGTCTCATAGAATCATAGAATCATTATGGTTGGAAGGGACCTCCAGGGTCATCAAGTCCAACCTTTATCCCATCATATTCCTAACCATTAGACCTTAGACCATGGCTTCAAGTGCCTCATCAACCTATCTTCTCCCAAGTGACAAGTGATAGGACAAGAGGAAATGGCCTCAAGTTGTGCCATGAGAGGTTTAGATTGCATATTAGGAACAATTTCTTCATGGAAAAGGCTGTCAGGGCCTGGCCCAGGGCAGTGGTGGAGTCCCCATCCCTGGAGGGATCTCAAAGCCAAGTAGATGTGGTGCTGAGGGCCATGGGTCAGTGGTGGCCTTGGCAGTGCTGAGTTAATGGTTGGGCTGGATGATCTTAAACGTCTTTTCCAACCCAAACTATTTTACGATTCTATATCCTGAGAACTGTAAGCAGATCTGACCAGGGTGCGTTAAATCAACCGGTCTAAATTAGCTATTGTCTGGAGATCCTAGTGCTGGCAGGGCAGAACTGATTCGGGATGGTTTTCTCCAGCTATGGATGTGACCTGTCATGGGGAGAAGACTGAAGCCAGCAGAACATGGACCCAAGGCTGAGTTGCTTACAAATTAAAAGCAAATGAGGTGGGTGGCTAGGGTTAGAATATCAGTCTGGCATTCGAGAGGCTGAGGTCTGTCCCTGCCACTTGCCCAAATCATAGAATCATCATGGTTGGAAGGGACTTCCAGGGTCATCAAGTCCAACCTTTATCCCCTCATATTCCTAACCATTAGACCATCAGACCATGGCCTCAAGTGCCTCATCAACCCATTTCTTGAACCCCCCCAGGGATGGTGACTCCACCACCTCCCTGGGCAGCCCATTCCAGTGCCAGTCCCTTATCCTCAGCATGTCCCATCACTCCTCCAGGCTTCTGGATTTTAGCCTTTGACTTTTCCATATTTGCCCAGTTTGCAGCTGCAGTTGTTCCAGTAGCATGACTGGGTGGGTGTAACTGGAGAAAGATGCCCACATTTGATTTTTGGCTTTTTTTGTGTTTATCTTTGTTCAGATCCACATGCTGCTGTTCTCCTCCTGCTCGGGCATGTCCTGATCAATGTGCTGCCAGGGTTTGGGAAGGCTGGGTCTCAGTTTCCTCTGACCAGAAATTCCAGCCTTAAGCGGAGATGCCCTTCAGCAAGAAATTGCTTTAATATATTATATTTCCTACAAAAGTCTTCTGTTTTTCTCAACTGGAATTTTTCTAACAAAAAAAAAAGGGGGGTGGAAGACATTGTCAAAAAGCTTCTTCCTGCTCTCGTTTGATTTTGATTTACTTATTTAATTATTTTTAATGAATGAACAGGAGGTTTACTGTGTTCAGGAGACAGAGAAATGGGTAAGGTCTGAAAGCCATGAATTCCCAGAGGCACTTGGACTTGAACAAGAACCCTCTTCATGTCGAATGGTTGGCAGTTCCAGAAACCAGTTTGTCCCCCCTGCCTTGATCGCTCCTTCATTTCTGGTTAAGGAGCACAAGCAGTGCTGGGAGAGGTTCTCCAGCAGGCACATCTGTCACCTTGCTTGGCCCCCTGTGGTCCTGGCTTGAGTGGTGGAATTCGTAGAGATGCTGGAGGGGGCAGCCTGAAAGTTGAGAGTGTTTAGTGCTCCTTGTACATAGTTATCGTGAAAATCCTCTCCGGTCATGGGGACTGGAGGTGGAACATATTTCTATTAATGATGGAAAGAGACCCATGGGTTGGATGGTGGGGAGATATTCACGGTATCTAGTTGTAGGTGTTGAAAGTGAGATGGTTTCAGAGGCTCTTTATATAGCCAACAAAGAGGACCAGCTTCTTTCAGAGCAAATTTAGACCATTTAATTGAAACGTTTGTTTGGAGAAACCTCTGGTTGACTCTACTTGGAGACCACTGTGTCCTTACATATGCCTGTATAATAATTCTTGTCCAGGGTAGCTATAGATATTTTATTTTTATTTATTTATTGACTTTATTTTTACTGCTATTTTTGCAGTGTGAAGCAACTTCCATGTTTTTTTCAGTAGCTGGTTATATTGGTTAAAAACAGGCTTAGTGTCTCTGATCACAGAAACCACTGACCAGAACACAGATCTTACCAGCAGATGAAGGGTGAAATAATTGTAATGAACTTTTTAAGTTGGATTACTGTGCACCATGTTCAGTATAATTCAGTGTTAATGTGGAGAAGTGACTCAGATGTTTTTATGGCTTTGGCTTGCGTGGAGTTTTTCCAAATACAGGACCAGTTTTTGGGTTTGGGAAGCCAACTCTTTTAAGAGGAAGGTTGAAAAATATGTATTTTAAAGGGGGAAGGAGATCTCCGAACAGTTTTGGCAGAGTAAACCAAGGAGGACAAGGAGGGAGTCAGCTCTGCCAATAGCGTTTCATGGCGAGTGATTTCCTGGTGCAGCGTGAAATACAAATTAACAGCCAAGAGGAATGCAGAATTGAAAGGGAACTCAGTTCATCCACCTTCCTGAAATAATGAATCTAGCAATAAAAGACTTTTGGTTCAAAGCCAGAAGTGCAGGGAAGTGAGTTGGAGTTTTTCTATTGATTTTAGTGGGCTCGGCTGATCCTTTTTGATGCCCTTCAGCCTCCCTGCTGTCACACTGTCTTCCCAGTTCTTTCCTGTCTTTCCTGTCTCTGCTTTTCAAATGAAGGTTGGGTCTTTACAGAGTGGTCTGTGGTGAAGGGTTTTTTTGTTGTGGTTTTTTTTTTTTGCTCTGTGGTTTGGGTTTTTGGCTTCTCTTTGTAAATGTTAGTGATAAAATTTCTTATTTAAGGCCCTCTAGGCTAAGGGAGATTTAAATCTGAAGGGAATTGGTGGCTTTTTTTCATTTTTCATACGATCCCAGACTGGTTTGGGTTGGAAGGGGTCTTAAAGCTCATCCAGTGCCAACCCCCTGCCATGGGCAGGGACACCTCCCACCAGACCACGTTGCTCCAAGCCCCATCCAACCTGGCC